>CM031969.1:34291738-34565021 GCA_018804465.1 Populus tomentosa
GGGGTCGAACCACAGAAAGGTGAACTGTATTAATTATAAATAATATATATATTTAATAAAACAAAGAGTTTTTAAGATTTTATGGGATATTGATGTAAGGATTAAACAATGATAAAATAACTGTCAATGTTAGAGGATCTACTAATAGTATTAGAAATAAGTATAGTATAAACTATTTTTATTAATCAACTAAAAACCACACACAAAGAAAGTTTCAATCAGATGATTTATCCTTAATAGTTTCTTAAAATTTTTTAACATGATCATATCAATTATCTTATTTAAGTAACACCATACTTTTAAATATTGTTAGGAATTCATGATGCTAACTTATGTTAACAACAAATCAAGTTCCTTTCATAGACATGTGTAGGTTATACCATACAGTTGGCTATGAAAGTGCCAAGCATTTGTTGTACCAAGTGTTATACAGCACAAATCTAGATTAACCATTTAACAAGCAAGGTATTAAGAATTAGTAAGATAGAAAGATAAGACATGTTAATAACAAACTTTCTTGGATATAAACATTGAAGTCCATGTTGAGTTTATATTATACCTATTCTAACACCATTAATGAAACATTTTCACATTGACATAATAAACTTAACTAAACATAATGAAAAAGATAAACATAAATAAACAATATAAGAACATAAGTATAGTAAAGAAAATGAAAAGCATAAACAAGAGATTAAGAAAAATATAATATGAAATAAAACTTCAACATTACAAAAAAAGAAATAAAGAGCATGATCTTGATCTGAACAACCAAGATGCTTAAATGCATGGCAAATGCCTCCTTTTATAGGCCAAATTTTGGAACTATTGATTTGATGAATAATTGTTGAGTAGGTAGCTACATCTTGACTTAGTGACAATCCTTATCTTCTTGTCTGAACAAAATATCATTGATAACATCAAAATTTGAACAAACTTAACCATGAAATTTCTAGAAAATTATCTCAGCTTTCCAACAAAAAAAAAATGAGGTTATTTGGACTTTTAAAACTCAAGATATGGGCTGAACACTTAACCATGTCTGGGTTGCAGGATAGATTCAGACTTCTTTGTTGTTGCTACAATTTAGACTTGAAAATGACCTTTTAAAATCTTGGACTCCCATGAAAGTTTTAGGCTCATGTCTTAGCTTTTCATCTATATAGGGCAGACTTAAATCCAAGATCTATAACTCCAAATATGACCCAACATCTCTTTTCTAAGTTTGCCCTCTCTTTGTCTTTTAAATTTCAGTAGTTAAATTCACCAATCAATCTTTTGATTTATGTGATAGACATGCATTTAATATGAACATTTACCATAAATTAAAGGTATCTTATAATATCAGACTTGTTATTATAAAACATGTTTTCGTTAAGGAGTTATTGTTACTTCAAATGTAAAATGATAATATAAAATCTTGATAAAAATATATTTTTAAGTACTAATTAATGTGCAACATAATAGTATTGATTAGTTTTTATTTTCTTGGCTTAGTTGTGAACCCCATGTATTAATATATTTTGATCCAAATTATTTATTTATTTATTTATGACAAATCCTCTCCTCCTATAATATCCTTTAGCTGTTAAGCCAGACCCTACATTTTTTGGGAGTGATTTGGATCTGGTTTTTAAGTTAAACCTAATAACATTAAGTTTAGCTGCCTGAAGAGACTTAACAGTTTTTGACATGGAAAATATAATAAAGAATGCTCTTAATAGCATAATTTGTTTTTACTAAAAACAGCAAAGGTAACAAGTCATGACTCTACACTGTCATTCACAGTAAAAGTACTTTATATTTACAAAGTGATACACAGTAAATATTCACTGTATTTTCCAGTGTACAGGTTAAGGTGTAGTAATCTTCACTCTTCAATGCGTTCCAAAAAGGAAAACGCATCAACTTGCTACAGTGTCTGTAACGATGGTGACATGGCATGGCATTACTGGTTGAAAAGGAAGTTTATCCTGACCTCATTGGAAACCAGCCAGAACCATCAATGTGGCCCCACCTGACACCCACCCACTCAATCCGGTGCACCTCACGCTAAAACCGAAGCTTTTTTTTTCCTTCCCAAAAACAAAAGAAAAACAATAACAATACCAGTCAAAACAAAACACCCCATTTAACAATGGTCATTAGCGTGAAGTATACACACGCGTCGGTCATTTAGCACTGACTCCGTCTTGAAGAAAGCACGTCTGTCGGGTATCGAGGCCTCGAGTGACGAGAGAGGCCCATGGATCCTGCACGATGGTCTTCTGCTCACCAGCCGGTTGGTGGTGACCGGGAAACTGCGTGGTACCGGTAAAAGCGGATTACAGGCAGTAGCAGGCAGCTTTGGACAGGAGAGGATTCTTGGGAAATGGGTTTCGAAATAAAATCGAAGTGTGAGAGATGGGTAGGGTTTGGTTTTGAAAACGGTTAGCTAGGGTCGGATGAGGCTGGGGCCCACACAGCATGATCTTTGAGATCTTCGTTTGTTTGTTCCGAGGGGTATTTTGAGACTTATATTCTTCCATTCATGTCCCTCTACCCTAAGGTCACCTCCATTCCAAAATTTATTTTTTTATATGTAAAATTATTGTCAAATAAACTTATTATTTTTTACTAATCAAACAGTTATATATTTAAAAGAATTTAATACATTTCCATGTTGTTCTTAAATTTAAATCCAACAAACCAAAGAATGAAACAATTTTTTTTTAATTAATAGATTTTTTTTAAATCAAAACAAAATTTGTTAAAACAAATAAGTAATATGAAATATTAGTTTAAAATATGTTCTGAATGGTACTTTGAGACTTGAGACTTGTAATCTATTAATCCTGGGCGTTTTGCAATTTTATTTTTTTTTAGTAGTTTTCCACTCTAATTTTTTTTTAATGGAATGATAGATTATTTGTTAGGATAAGTGAAGAACTATTAAATAATTTTTTTGATCATTTCTAGTAATTAAAAAATCAGTATATAAGTATCTGAACTCTAAAATTTATTTTTTAACTTGTTTTCACTTGAAAACAACTTAAAAATTTTATAGGAAGTCCAATAAAAATAGTAAACATCGATATAATTTTCTGATATAGTCATAGAAAAATGTTATTTTCATTAAACTCCTCTCAAGAAGATAGTCCATTGACACAAAAATTAACTTTTTTTTAATTATTTTTCTTTTAATTTTCATTCTAAAACCTAATTAGATTCTGACTTCACAAAATAAAAGCTTAATTCGTCACTTAACATCCATAAAATCTGGTAGATGTTAGTTCATTCAAATTAAAATAAATTTTTTCAATAAAAAACTTTAGTATTTTGACTTTGAATGATGAAATTGCAAAGATAAAAATTTGATAAAAAAAAAGAGAGAAAGAATTGTAGTGTTTAGAATGAACAATTCAACCCACAATAACGTGCATCTAGCACTATGCTTTAATATTTGATAAAATAACTCAAAGTTGTTTTAAATACTGTTTTATACATCTTTAGGATTCCTTTTAAATCTTGTAGTGAAATGTTAAGATATTTTTTAAAAAAATTATAAGCTAATCATGAAATTATACTTATTGTAAATCCTTATAAAAAATTTTATAATGTTAGTGAAATATTAAAATTTAATCCGATGATCAATGAATTAAATTTAAAATAAAATATTTTTAAATTAAAAAGGAAAGAGTAAAGTTATAAGGCCCCGGTTATAAATTTTTCAAGTTAGTGAAACATTAAAATTTTGTTTTGGAGATAAAATGGATTAAATTAGTAAACACGGATGAAATTTAATTTTAAGATGAAAAAGCGTATAAATTGACTTGGATGAAAAGGGGGTTAAATAAAAACAATGATAATGATAAGAAGAGGGAAATAAACCAAAATAATTTTTTTTAGCCATAGAAGGATCTAAAAGTGATTTAAAAGGGTTGTTGGGCAAAAAAAAAAAAACAAAGAATTGTGAGGCTTAATGTGTAATCATAGAAAATTTGGGTCATCGATGTAATTAATGAAAAGAAATTTGTACTTACAACTAAGCGAATCATGTTTTCTTGAGAGGTCATGGCCAACCAACAAAAAATCAGAAAGAGGGAGGTTGAATGTTTGATTTTTCTTGGATTTTGTCATTTAAAATCACTAAAGAGATGTAGATTAGTGGATCAATGAGAGGTTTAAAAAGGATTGGGACTAGAAATTCAAAACCTTTCTGGGCTTTGAGGACTTAAAAGTAGCGGGTTTCGTGAAGCAAAACAAGAAGCGAAGGGAACTTATTTTCATTGCTTTTGTCCTTCTAAATTCTTGAAAATAAGAGGCAAGAGACTTTTCTAATGAAATCATTCATGATGGTTTGTGATTTTTAAGCTTGATTGTACTATAGTGAGTTATGAAAAATGGGTCTATGAGGTTAAATGTTCTTTAACATGAAAATATAATGGGTATTTTGTGAATTGAAAAAATTAAAAAGAAAAATTAACCTTTTTACTAATGGAAAATTCAGCCTAACATTTAATTTTAAAAAATAGGATTTTTTTTTATTGGATTGAGAGTTACATTATACTTAATTATATTAGAAGTAAGGGTTAAAGTAGGAGAAAAGTGCCAATTGAAAGACAATTTGAAAAAATTTCGGATGGGTTTTCTTTTTACCATATCCGGCCATATTAGGAAAAGGAAGGACTTGAATACAATAATTTATTTGGCCTTAAACTATGTTAGATTGTGTTTAAAAAAGGGTTTAATGAATGGGTAATGGTTAATATATATATATATATATATATATATATATATATATATATGAGAAAACTAAAAAGTATGGGTTGGTTGGTTTAATTGGTGTGAAACTTTAGCTAAATATACAATTAAAGAGAAATATAAATTGAGAAATATGTTATTTTATTAATTTTGTTTTTTTATATGAAACTTGTGTACTAAAGAATTGATTTTGAAAGATTGAAGGAAACTCACATTTCCTTCTCATGTGGTATGATTTAGCCAAAGATAGAAGAAAATGAAATTTAAAATGGTTGAGTTAAATGCTTATGAGAATTGTATTTAAGCATAAAGCATAGTAAAATTATGAATGGAAATGAATATGCAAAAAACTTGGATGATTTTATTGGTTCAAAACTTGAATTTGGAAAGAAGTTCTAGTGATGAATAGATAAGAGTATAAAATTTAAAATTCATGTTAACACATGAGAGGGTGCAGGAGTTGTATAGATGTGGGGAAGTGCATTTAAAGCTCAGATATCAAGTAGGTGCTTGATACCTTCACATTTTTATTTAACAATTTATTAAGTCAAGTAACTACAAATTCTTTTAATGTTGTTTGTTTCTATTTTAATTGTAATATATGTAGAATTAGTTATCTGGTAATAGGGTTAGTGCATAGTAATAAGCAAGTGGAACTAGTTACCTGATAATAGGGCTAGTGCCCGGTAATGGGTAGGTGGGGCTAGTGTTTAGTATTGAACGAATGAACTAGTTATCTGGTAATGGAGATAGTGCTTGGTAATGGGTAGGGAAACTATTCATCTGGTAATAAAATTAGTACCTAGTAATGAGCTACGAAACTAGTCATTAGGTAATAGGACTAATGCTTGGTAATGGGCTAGTGACATCAGTTCATTTGATAACTAGAATATATGACTTGACAAGTTGGTTCAATAGGATTATAGAATCACTTGAAAAGATGAATTAAGACCATGACACATTATTGAAGTTGACTTATTATTTTGTATGTTTTATTATGTGATTTTATTTACAATACATGTTAAATCAATTTCAGGCACATCGCAACCTCATTTAGAGTAATAGATATTTAAAATCATTTTTGTTTAATTAATGAAAATGTAATTTTGGATTGAAATTATTTTGCAATTTAATTTTGGTGTGTAATTAATGCTAAAATTTATGATATTTGCAATATCATTGATAGAATATCTTATTAGGCTTTTATAATATTATCAATTCACTTTAGCATATTGGAATTGAAAATGCATGAATTTATTTTAAAATGTTTTTCTATGAGTTAATGTATGTTATTTCATTTGGTTATTATTCATGAAAATTGTTTTATAAGATATGCAATGATTGAAATTGGAATTAGATGTGTTCTAATCTAGTGATATGATGAAATGATTAAGTTTAGGATGCCTGAACTCTTTTAAAAAAAAAAAATTGTAAAGAACTGTTTTTGTGTTGTCTATAACTTGATATTAATATTTTTAGGGAAGACTCTATCAAAATTTTGATAGATTTAAAAATAATAATTCTTCTAACCTTTTACTTAAATTGAAATGTCAATTATACTAAAAGTTTGAGCATTAAATGGGTCATTATATTGGTATTCATAAAAAATTATATATCTCTAAAAAGATTAAACAAAAAAATTATATTCATATTCATGAAATTCTTATGATTGAATTCAAATCAACAATCTAGATTTTCATTTATATACCAGGTGATTATTCATATACATGCTCGATTATATTCTATCCTAATATTTGACACCAGGTCATATATAGAGAGTTTTTTTTTTAACAAAAAAACTAACACATGCTAAAAAAATATATTTGACAAACTAGCATAGTCTAAAAATATATTTTGAAAATTAAAATAGTTCCTTGTGTTGTGTTATGCTGTGTCGTGAATAACATTATCCATAGATTGCATTGTCCCTAACAACATAATATAATAGGTTGTGTTGTTCTCAATAGCATAACCTATTAACTAAACAATTATGTTACGACACTAGAATTTAATTAGGTCAACCTTAACTAAATTTCAAATCCAAACCCTAAAGCCAAAGCCAAACCCCAAAACATAACTCAAACCTAAATCTAAACCTCAAAACCAAACCCAAACTTTAAACTTTAACCTAAACCATTAATCCTAACACCAAACCTTAATCCTAAAATCACAAACCCTATACATTAAACCAAATCTAAACCTAAATCCTAAAACCAAACACCAAACCCTAACCATTAAAACTAAAGCCTCAACCTCAAGCCCTAACTCAAACCATAAACCCTAACCTCAACAATAATATAAAACACTAAACTCTGAAATTAAATTCTAAATCTTTTTAAATCATACATCCTAATATCAATTATAAACTTAAACTCTAAATTCTAAATTATAATATAAAACACTAGCTTTAAACCCTCATAGATCATGAACCATAACCCTAAACCCCTTATAGATCCTAAACATATATATTGGTAGCATTAGTATCAATTTGTTTATTCTAACTAGGCCATCACATGATTGTACAAGTTTTAAGAGATTCTATTAGCACTGTTTATTTGATTATTGTAATAGTTTAACCTAACCTATAGAACAATAATTGGTTTAACTATTTCTCTTACTCTGATTGCTTCACTTAATTGTGTTGCCTTCATTTATTTAGAAATGTTTGGTTTGAAATTCTAAACAACCTAGTTATGAAAATTCAAAGGATACTCAACAATAGTGATTTTCTCTTTAGGAAGCCTAAAATAATTATAAAAGTAAAATCAAATACAAACTAATCATTCAAAAAACAAAAAAAACACCATGTAATAGCCATATATAGCCGACTTTATTGCCAGTACTTTTTCACCTATTTCTTGTTAATAGTTAAGCTTTATAAGGATCATGTTTTGGGAATCGTATAGGTCCTCGTCCTTAAGCCACCTTATTCCCATCGATGACATCATCTAAAAGTGAAGCCTTCCTAACTACGTAAGTCTAGAATGGCAAGTGCTGAACCACTTGGTGGCTAGGTGGTTAGGGCATGTCTCGCATCATTAGTTGCCTTATAAGCCACAAAAATGGCTCATCAACCCTCCCATAATAAAATCTCCCCCTAACATATTAACAATTACATATATCAATTTATAATCATTTATCATATGTTAATAAATAATGAATAAATATGTACCAATTTATTATGGAACAGTGTATAGGGCATATATCATATGCTTGCGCCTAGGAATATCGTTATATAGTAGTGTGATAAAACATCACAAAATTTTCATGTACACATCAACTGAAATAATGGGATGCACCCCTCCATACATAATAACCAATTATCCTTGTTTTTCCCACGATGACTTATCAAATCCAGTTCATCATTAAAGTCAATATCAAATAGAATGTGTTATTTCATCCAAAGCTGTCACATGACATGATAATGGTAATGCAACTCAACCACCTTAAAAAATATAAGTTGATCCATTAATGTCCATATATTCCTAGACATTCTACAAATATAAAGAATAGCTAAAAGCTCATTTTTAGTGTAAAGTTTCCATTCAAACTATTAAAACATTGAATGAAGGTACATTGTTATAAATAATTTGATGTAAAAAATAATATAAAAAAATATTTGAAACATTATTTTTTAAATTAAACATGATGAGAATATTGTTCAATCAACTCATTATGTTAAAATCACAAGCTGTGGGTTAGATTACCTTTAAACATCACAGTCCCACACAACCACAAAGTTATTATAATTTTCCAACTATTCTAATTTATATGCTAATGAAAAAAACTATTTTAGAATATATACTATATAGCTTCTAATATGATTGGTAGCCTCAATTTTTTTTTATCAATCATCCATCTTCCTATTAGCTAAGGATGCTTAATGTACAAATGTTCTCAGGACCATAATTATATATAGTAATATCCAAACTATTATAAATTGCTCATATATATTGCTATCATATAAACAAAATATGATAAATCAAAACACTTTGTTTTAATTATTATGCTTGTAAAATTAACAATAAATCCTTAACTTGTTTTGAGTCTATCATGCATCCATAACATAGCTAGAAGTATACATTAGTAGCAACTACAGACCCCCAGTTAAATACTCGAATATGATAAAACTCTTTCAATAATAGTAGATGTGTAACTAATGTTGTATTTCCAGTCATACTTGTGATAAAATATTGCCAAACACGTGCATGATATGCTTTAGTATACCCATACAAAATCTTCTTAGTCATATCATCAGGTAGTGGGCTAAAACAAGTCTACTCAATCCATTTTAGCTTGATGGCATACCTCTTCGTTACATCTATAGGGGTACATATACTAATAAGCATCATCATAGATCCTTTATGTATATCAATCCCCTATCAATCATAGGTTATCCATTAATAGGCATCCCAAGTAAATTAATAATATCTTAGAGTGTAACTGTTATCCTCTACACGAAGATAAAACATTTTAGGTCTCATGACTCCATCTCTCAATCAACACATCAATAAGTCCATGATTTAGCCTTATGTGTTGAAGGCATATGATACTATAGAAACGTGTTGATATGATGTATGCTAACATTAATCTAAGATGCTAATAGTAAAAATCAATCAAATAACATAATGTAATATAATTATGGTATTGTAAACATGGTTGAATATTGACATAGTTAAATATAATTCAAAAGTATACTTACATGTCTCACCCATACATCTTCTAATTTATGACAATTTTGCAAGCATATAACCAAACTATATATTAGACCAAATACAAAATTGCTACCCTTAGTGTGTCGGGTATGGTATCCACCATATCGATGGATTCCTTATAAACCCGAAGCACCACCTCTCGTATGTGGCATTGTCTCAATACGAGCCTGTAAAATGTAAGTTTATCCGACTTAATTTTTAATATTTAAACAATAAAATAAAAAATAATAAAAAATAACATTAATATAAAACAATAACAAATAACATCAATGTACACCAATAACAATGTTCATGCATATGGTCCAATTTGACAAGTTTTTTTTTTTGTTTTTTTTTTATTTTGCCCTCTCTCACCATACACGCTATATTTTTTTAAATATGCCCCTCTTTTGCATCCATCTGATTATGCAACAGAGTAGATGTCCTTTAATGTCGACTAATTATATCTAAGGTCTAGTATATACATTCCATATTGGTTCATTAACTAAGGGATGAAGTAAAGCAACATATAAGTTTTTATACATGTTAACATTGTAAAATAGGTTAACAAATTAGGCGTAGTCAACTTGATATGTTATAAAAACATGTAAGGACATGTGAACATGATTTATGGAACATTCACCATTCACCGCATCGGAACTTCCTTCTTACATGTTAATAGTTCATCAAATCTCTCTTCAAACACCAGGTTTAAGAGGTGTTGACCTAAAAAAAATCTCATTTTAATGTTCAAGAGAGTTGTTGTATGGTCTCTTAATTTACTTGAATCTGTTATGATTTCATAAAATACTTATGAAAGCCATAATATACAACAAGAAATGAAATCTTATGCATAAAATTGTCAATGGACACAATGCTTATTTGTCCTATACAAAAAAGTTAACTGGAATAAATTATTAACAAGCAATGCACATTCACCTTTCAAGATATTATTAAATGCTTTTGATATATTCATTGTCATATTTCCATAACAATGGCCCCATCTAACAAAGTGCTCATTTTGTTTTCTTTGGCTTAAGTTCTTGCCATTCTTTAATTCATGGGTCCTTCTCAATTATTTGATCAAGCCATGTATTAGTTTTTCACTTTGATATTTCATCACACATCATATCCAAAATGTTTTTCAAAATTAGATCTTTGAACCTGATGTCAAAGTTTTTAACAAAGTGAAGTGAACAATACTAGTGAATCCTAACCAACTCGGGCCAAATTTCTACTATAGCATTCTTTGTAATTACCATATGTCTATATGATAATTTAGATATACCAGTACAACCACCTATAATATATTGCCAAATGCAATATAAGAACCATGTTCATTTATAATTGATTTTTTTTTTTGAATAGAGCAAAACTCAAAGGAAATATCCCATTGTTTGTGTCAAAATCAATTGTAATAAAAAAAAACTTTCTAATAAACTGCTTATATAAGTAGGTGCCGCCAACACTTATCAATGGCCTCCAGTACCTCAAACCCTTAATTACAGCTCCACATGACTAGAAAAAATCCCTAGTATTTTTCTAATATCCTTAAAATATCTATTGTGATTCCACTGTACAACTGTATTATGACTTGATTCTTAAAGAGCCAACAACAATATAGGTAGAATTTTAAATGACTTCTTATGTGAATTGAAAAGTCATTCAAGAACATTTTATTTTTCTTTGTATGCCTCTTAATATGATACATTAAATCCATATTGTGTACTTATTACTACTTGAATGGTAATAATATTTACATTTATGTTAGTTGTCATAATTGTGGAAACCATTATACAATGAATTTTGAATCGAGTTGCTCGTGTTTTTCTCTAACAAAAGTATTGGTATATGTGTGAGGACTAGTTAAATTTGAAATCTCAAATGAATCTAAGTTTTATGGTACCCACATATAAGCACCATTTACATTATATTGCATTCACACATTATAATTGTACACAAGTTATGGTTGAGCATGGAACTTTATATCCTAATAAGTTTACAATGTGCCACCACTTAGCTACATCAATTAAATATGATTTTGTTATGAAATTTTGTCCAACCTCTACCTAAACACTTAAGCTTTAATTACTAACCCAAAGCCTACTCATTGCATACCATTTCATAAGCTTTACTATTATCTTTGAATTCTGGAATAAGAGGTGTCATTAACCCATCTACATCTATTATAGCAACCAAACTTAAAATAACATTACCCCCATCTTCGACGTCACTTGGTTCAGAATTATTATTGGTGTATACGTGATTATACATTATTAGATCCTTCTTTCTTTCTTTTTTACAATTTTAGGTATTAATGTTAATTTAATTGCACCACTAATTATCTTATAAATACCAATAGACTATGATGCTTATGTACCTATTTGAGTATAAGTTAAGACCTAAGTATACTTTATAATAGAAGAGTGCATTCATTTAGATCAACTATTCAAGTACAACCTAATATATCTCAATCAATATTAGACTTACAACCCAGCCTATCTTCAAACTCACATCACAAGAAATTGACATGAGAGCATAATGAATTAAATGTTCCCTATCAAGCATCCACCAAGTAATAACAACCTCAACATCATTATAATTCTCCACCTTTATTCCTCCACATATTACTTATTTGAGTCCATTAGTGACATACCTAAACTGGTACTCAGAATCACATTGTTGCCTCCATTATAAGTGAATTATTATTCATATCATTAACAATAATACCACCATAATAACTTAACAATACTATATTAGAAGTTATATTCTGATAAAAAAAAAACTCATTTTGTTAATTCTTGCAAATTCTCACAAATTCAATTAAAATTTATAACAACAATTGCTTCAATTGGATAAGATTTTCTAATTATCCTAAATTATCCCAAAATTAACCATAAGACCCTAATTAAAGTAATTTATAACATCAATTGCTTCAATTAGATAAAATTCCACAATCATCCTAATAGTCTCAAAACTAAAACTAAAACCTTAATTTATCTAATGTATAGCATTAATTGCTTCAATTGATACTTAATTTATTGAATTGGATAAAATTCTCCAATTATCTTATTTTGTCTTAAAATTCAACATAATATCCTAATTGATCTAATTTAAACTTAATTGATGTAATTTATAGCATGAACTACTTCAATTGATACCTTATTTACCAATTTGTCCTAAAATTCAAAGCAAAACCCTAATTGCTTTAATTTAAACCTAATTGATATAATTTATAGCATCAATTGCTTTAATTAGATAAAATTATCTAATTATCCTTATTGGTCTCAAAACTTAACATAAAACCATAATTGATCTAATTTATTTTTATATACAATTTATAGCATTAATCCATACCTAAATTATCTACATTCAATTAAACACTAACATAACAAAATAAATCTAAACAGTAATCACTTAAACCCTAACATAATCACAATATATATATATATATAACAACTAAATTCATAAAATTCAGAGTGAGTTAGAGTACTTACCTTGATTTGATAAGGTGGTAGTGGTAGTTATAATGGTAGCACATCGATATGGTGGAGGGTGAAGGAGATGGAGCAATGATTTTAGATGGAAGAAATAACAAATGAGGCAAGGAAATAAGAATAAAAGACTCAAAATGAAGAAGCGTGAAATAAAAGAGAAATGAGAAGAAAAAGAAAAGGCGTAGCGAACATTTTAATTATATGATTTTTGTTATTCCAAATTGTGCAAACCACATGGATTACACTATTGGGAACAACGCAATCTATAAGTTGCATTATTGAAAACAACATGATCTAAGGGGTTACGTTGTTCTTAACAGTGCAATTCAAGAGCTGTGTTATTTTTCCAAATAATTTTTGGATTGTGCTAGTTTGCCAAAACAAATATTTTGACAGATGTTGGTTCTTAATAGTGCAATTCAAGAATCTTAATAATTCCTTCAAATACCCATTTCCTTTCTCATTTCCTTTTATTTGTCCCTTCCCCTTAATATTCCACTATTGTGAGTTATGATTGAGCATGATTGCAGCTATAAACAACCATATCTTCCACAAACCAGTGTCATGGACTTTATCGAATTTAATAATTTTTTTAAAATAAACTTTATTTATTTAATTATTTGATAAAAACATATGCTCTTAAAATTAAGTGCCAACCTAAAAGTAACACTTATTTGAGATAGTGATAACCATATAAAAAGAAAATAAAAATAAATCATGCAGTTTATTTCCTAACTAATCTAATATTGAAGGATAAAATAAAAAAACATGCCTTTTCTCTTGAACTGATTTTTTTACTATATGAGTAAAAATTAGACGATAAAAAAAAAAATCAAGTTCAATTAAAGAAAAAACACCCTACCCAACTCATAAACTGGGGCAACTTAGATTACCTTAGCAAACGCGTAAGCCACGTTAATCTTATATAAAGGCAAAATAAAAGGCAAAAACATTGTGAGGATAAATTCTCAACTATCTCAATATTAAAAGATGAAACTGGCAAAAATAAATTTTAAAAAAATCATAACAAAAATTCAATAGCAAAAAAAAAAGCAAAATACTATGAATTACTATTGTAATCCACAATGCAATGGATGTGAGTGAACAATAATTTCTCACACCTTCTAGTTTGGTGGCTTTGTGGGTCCACCAATTCTTTTTTCACCCGAAGAAAAAAGTTCTGGATACAATTATGTTTTTAAAGAAGTGAGAGAAATTTGATAATTAGGTTAAATCTTAATTAATTTAAAAATATGATAAAAACATGAGGCAACAACACAAAAAAGAACTTTTAAAAGAATATTGCTCTGGGCAAAGCTGCAGAAAAGAAAATAAGACTAAAAAAAATGTCAATCCTTGTTAACCTTTAAAACTTGTGTCCCAAGTCATCAGACTTTAAGCATTATACATGAAAAAAATCATGAAACTCAATTTCTTAGAAATAAGACATTGAATGTTTAAATAATTAAAAAAGAAAATTACTTTAAAAAATAAAAAAATAACAATTAAAAGAATGAGGGTTAAAATTAAAATAAAAAATAAATCAAAGGGCAACAACAAATTTTTAATTTAAGAGTTAAATTAAAAAGAATAAAAACATTAACAAACAAAAAATTAATTAAAAGAATGGGGTCCAAAATGGAAAAAAAAAAAAAACAACACGCTATAAACTTGGATTGAAGGGTAAAATTAAAAACAATAAAACTTTTATAAAAGAAGCAAGGAAAAAGAAATCTAATAAATAAGAATCAAGTTGAAAACATCAATACATAATAAAAAAAATAATGAACATGTAGAATTTTTCAATGTATTTTTTACATTAAAATAATCATAAATATAAATTGAAAAACTTATGCATACATAATTAAATAAATCAAGAACTATTATGTAAAGACATAAAAAAATCATTAAAAATAAATAAAACCAAAATTGAAAAGACTCAAAGACAAATATTGATCAAAATATTTATCACAATATGGATCATTTATCTGGTTGTGTTTAATGAATTTATTTATTAAAATTATTTTGTAATAGAAATTGAAACACACATAAAATTTATTGAATAAAATAAAAAAAAAATATCATGCAAGGATGCACATATTAAAAATATTATAAAAAATAAATATTTTTTATTTATAGAAATAAATTTAATATATATAAAATATTAAAAAGATATATAGAGGAATCATACTAACCTCTTCAAAAATTAAATAAATCCAATATAATTAAAAAATAATTATTATTTAAAAAAGTCTAAATAAGAAAGAAAACAAATTACAGAGAATTAAAATACAAACTTAAAAATTATTTATAGAAAAACATATAAAAAAGGTTTTAATTTTAAAAAAAAACCAAAACTATATATATAAGAATGAGGCCATGCGCTTGAATAAAGGCTTGCACGAGGGTTTTTATTTTTATTTTTTTTGTAAGTTTATGGGGCGGAAGACATGCTGTACACCCGAATTTAGCTTTAATAGACTATGTATCGTCTCAGATCCCAAAATTTTGTGCCATTATGGTGGTCAAAAAATTAGGGTTGCATTTTTTTTTTCCTTCTAAAATCTATTTTCAACCCAAAACACCTAGAAAACACTCTAAAAACCTTGTTAAACCAATTCATAATCTCCAAAAGCACAAAATACTGCTTCAAAACTCAAAATCAACTCGAAGCTAAAAATCTTCCCAAGCTCAAATTTAATTTTTTTTAGCCACTTATAAGGTAAGCAAAACACCTAATTTAAACTCCTCTTATAATATGGAACCACTTGGATAAAAATTTTATCGTTTTGGTGGTCGAAATCGTTACAACGATAACTCTCTCTCTCTAAACCAGAATTTAAGGATTCCTCCTCTCCCTTCTCACCCAAATATTACGAAAAATGATGAAAATGAAGTTTGGTTCCAAAATTAATGTTTTTCAGAATAAGAGGGACTGGTCATTTAATAGCTAAAAAAGATAGGGGACTCAAACATACTTTTCAAACAAATTTGAAAGGCACCACCAATTTTTCCCATATTTTTTACTTTAATCCTCTGAGTTTCAATCCAATTATCTCTTAAAAAAACATGCAATTTAGTGCTAATTTAAGCTAAAATGGGTTCAATTGTGCAAAGAAAAAGTTTGAGGATCAGATTGGGAATTTTGAAAAAAATCGATACTTCAATCAACAATAATTTTTGAGAGGATGAACAGTTGTTTTAGCTACAGTAAAAACCCTCACATGTTTTAGCTTTATACTTAATTTACTGACCTGGTTATGCCCAAAGATATAAAGTGTGTTTGAAATTTTGGTAGATATTTCTTTTTAAGGTGTTTTTTTTTCTTGAAAATACTTTAAAATTAATTTTATATATATATATATATAACATTACCATATCAAAACGATCTAAAAACATACAGAAAAAAATAATTTGAAGCTAACAAAATCAAAAAATTTAAAAAGCATGGTCCAACTGCACAAATAAACACTGTCATAGTAAATAAGATAATTATAAAATCAATGTCTTAAGAATTAATTTAATAGTTAATAGTTTAAGGTTTTAAGCTAGGTTGAGTGATTATTTGACTCAATATTGCTAATTTTCATAATTATTATTTATTGTCTTAAATAATAGTCTATTTTCTATTTTAAAATTCTCTAAAATTATTATCCATTATAAAAAAAAAAATATTCATTACTATTTTTTCTATTATATCCATGATTACTACTCTAATTCTTTTAATCCAACTACTTTCTCGTTTATTTATCTTAGATACTTCATGGTTTGTTTGAATAAAAAAACCAAAAAAAGAGATAAAAGTAAAAAAGTAATAATAAATAATGATATCATTTATATGTAGACTTTATAACACTTATTTTTCATCAACCAGAAAAAAAGAAATAACCTTATTTACATTAAATTTATCACTCTTCTTTTCAAGTCATGTACAATATAATAGGTCATCACCTTTTATTATTTTCCTCAACTTAGCAGAGTATGGATAAAAAATTAGGACGAACCTTAAAATTATCTCTTGTGATCTCAATTTTACCACCAAATAATTCTTAGCATTAATTTTGTCATCAAATGTTTAGAAGTTTTTTTATTAAAGATTTCAATCCATTTGTAAGGCTTTTCATCCAAAATTGTACTTTTTTAAAGGAATGACGTAATTTTGTAGGAAACATAACATTTTTCATTAAGTGATTTTAACAAAAGTCCTTAATTGAGAAATAAAACTAGTTTAAAGGTAAATTTGATATAAAAAATAATTTTGGGATATATTTGAGGTTTTCATAAGATCGTGATAACCTCATCAAAAAATTAAAAAAAATATATAAAGTTCAATTCTCAATTAACTCAATGTTAAATGATTAAATTGAAAAAACAATAAAAAAATGATTAAAAAATGACCTAGGTCAACTCGAGTTCAGCTGTCAAACGCGAGTCAAGAGATTGAGGTTAACTCCATTGAAACAAAAAAAAAAAAGTTCAATTCTCAATAAATCTAATGTTAAAGGATTAAATTGAAAAAAAATCAATTAAAAAATGACAAAAATCACCCGAGTCAACATGGCTAACCCATAAACTCACGAGCTGGGTTAGAAGACTATGATAACCCCGTAGAAAGAAAATAAGAAAAAAAATATGAAGCTCATATCTTAATCAACTCAATGTTGAAGGGTGAAGTTGAGAAGAAAAAAAAATTAATTATAAAGATGACAAAAAAATAACCCGAGTCAACATGGCTAACCCGCAAAACTAGTGACATGGTATTAAGTATACCCGATAAACCCAATGTTGGAGAATGAAGTTGAAAAAAGAAACTAAGTTTGTAATAATAATTAAAAAAACCTCACAAATGTGAGGACCAAAGTGAAAAAGAATTTGGCTTTTCATTGTTTATTGCTACAGTACAAAAATAATTATGAAGTTTAATTCTCAATCAACTCTATGTTGAAAGATGAAATTGAAAAAAACTTAATTAAAAAAGATAAAGAATGACCCGAATCAACACGGCTAACCTACAAAACTCGTGACCCAGATCATAATACTGGGAAATTCCATAAAAAACAAATCAAAACAAATTATGAAATTCAATATCCAGTAAAGCCAATGTTGGAGAATACAATTAAAAAAAAACTAAGTTTAAAATAAAAAAAAAATCCTCACAAATGTGAGGACCAAAGTGGAAAAAAGCTTTGCATTTCTATGTTGATTGTTACATTGAAAAGCATGCCCTTTTAATACATGTTAGCAAAATAATATTATGCTACCTATGAAAAAACAATTATTGAGTGTGATAAGTGTCTTCTGCCCTTTGTTCAAATAAAAATAAATAAAAATAAAAAATGAAACATTAATCAGATAAACGAGATCTTTATCATAAAAAAAAAAAAAAAAGTCGTGAGCTCTATGATTATGACTTAATGAGCTGCTTATGACTATTCAAACGAGCAATCTCAACCATAGTTTTTTAACACAACCCGGTGATTGACCTAGTATAATGATCGGGTCAAGGTCAGATGGATTGACCCGGGTCAACTAGGGTCAACCCTAAAAAATAACTTTTATGATCAATAACTAGGGTAACGGATCTTACAATATAACGTAAACTCAATAAACAAAATAATTCTATTCTCTACTTTATATAAACTCATTTCAACAAGCCTTCAAGCCTGGACCTGCTCTCTCTTTTTTCAAGCCAAATCGCCAATGATAGACTCTTATAAAATAAAATGACAAAAACGTTCAATGCATCATAAATTATACACCAACCTCATCAAAATCAACCCCACATTCAGTAGCTAGAGCTAAATCCAATGCACCACCAAATCCTAAAAAAAATCCCAAATTACAAATTATTCCAAAACAAAAACTAAACCATAAAAATTATAACTTGATAACAACAAACAACAATTTGTTTGGATTCAACAAGTTACTTTCATTTGAAGGAAAGAAAGAGAATTAAGTCATCATATAAGTACTGGCCATACCGTTGAAAAGCGAGTTTTAGGTCATCAGCAAGCTTAAAATCAAGATCGAAACCACAAGATTTGAGAGAATTGAAGAAGATTGAGTGGGAAGATTTGAGTTACAAGTCGTTGAGAAGGACTAAAAGGCGACGATTTGTTGGGGAATATGTGGAGAAAGAGAGGAAGAGAATGGGAAGGAGTGTGACTAATAGAATTGTTAAGATTGAGAAATTGTTTCTTTCCATTTTATAGTCTTAGCTGCCTAAGTGAGAGAGGGCGATAAAGAGAGAGAGAGAGGCTGAAGGCTTACCAAAAATTAATATGACTGTGAACTTTGAAGAGAGACGGGGATTAATCGATAGTAAAAAGCTAAAGTAAAAAACGACGTCGTGTGTGTGTGTGTGTGTGTGTATAAACATCCAAGTCTCAGCTAGGTTTACCCGGATCGATCGGGTTTTACCGGGCTAATTTTGTAATAAGTCTTTTTATCAACCCGGTCCGGTTCCAGCCCCGAATTAGCCGAGTCCTGGGTCGACCCGCCGGGCCGGGTTTTAAAACACCAATCTCAACATAAAACACACTAAACTGTAATGCGCATATTACCTAAAATAATCCTTGTTAAAAAGATAATATGGGTGCGGATATGGAATATCTCGTAGATATCCTACCACAAATCCATGCCACATGCAATGTTTTAGGCCCTAAATTTCATTCTTTGGGCTTCCATTTCCTCATTTTCAAATTCTAAAGTTTTGTAATATTTGTTTAAATTGAATAGGCATTAAGAATGTAGAACATATTATTTTAGAATTTGAATTCATAAGAATATTTGTTGAGTATCAGATTTGTTAATGTTGCTATTTAAATAAAATTAAAATAATAAAAATAATTAATTAAATATTAATATCATAAAATATTTGTTTATTTATAAATAATTGAAGCATCCTATACAGTAGGGGCATCGCTAAATAATATAGATTAAAGGAAAAATATATGAATGTATAACCTTGTATTTGCAATGATTTTGACTCAAATGATAAGTTAATTAAAATTAATTATGAAATAAATAGCATGTGATGAACTTATGTAATTCGAGAATCTATTATTAAGTTAATTAAAATCTCAAAAACAAAATAAAAGATGGTAACTAATCACCTGTCAAGAACAAAATAAAAGATGGTAACTAATCACCTGTCAAGAAGATGGATAACTTCTAAGCGTGCGGTGTTGTTGTAAACATGAATTTCACGCATCCTACCCTTTTTTCGATCGATGACGCCATCCTTTCCAATAATTTAATAGGATTTCATATTTTGCAATTAATAAGTAAATAATTCTTATTGTTATAACCATAGATTTTAGAATCTGCCCGGTTCAGTACCGGGTTTCGAGTTTTGACCAGGTCATTCGGGTTATTTTTTTTTAAAATCAAAACAATATCGTTTTAGTAAAAAAAAAAAAAACAAAAGTTAACGGATTGACACAAAATTTTGACCGAGTTTTGCTGGGTCAATCGGGTCGCTGAGTGACACCAGGTTTTTTCTTCTTTTATTTTTATTTAACCTGACCCGGTTCTAATCCCGGATCGGCCGGGTCTCGAGTCGACCCGTCAGGCCGAAACAAGTTTCAAAACTATGGTTAGAATATTTTAATAATACCAGCTCGAAGATAGTACGTGTATAATATATCTAAGACATACAAAAAAATATTCTAAATAATATGAAAGAAAAAAAAGAGTTAGAATAATGTATGCCATGGGAAAAAAAAAAAAAGAGGGAAAATTTTAACTTGATTTAAGTTAGAAATTTTCATTTTCATTCTAATTTTTTTCATCCAATATTTATAGGAGATTTGACCTCGTAATGAGGAGTAACAATCAATAAGCCACCGCACAACAACTATAAACCTCATATAGATGATTTGATAGAAATTTCATCTCTTTGCCTAGAGGATTTAATACAAATTTCAGTATTACTCAATAAAATAAACAAAAATAATAGTTATAATGAATTAGACTTTAAAAAATGTTTTTTTTCACATCTAACCAATAAAAAATTAAAAAGTAAAAATAGTATTTTTACCTATTACTAAACAACTACCAACTGGATAACCTCAATAAATAGGACACAATCACTTAATCTTCTCTTGCTATTGCGTGATCAAGATTAAGTTTTATAACCTATAAAAATATTCAGGTATTTCTAATATATTTTCTAATAAAAAAAGTTTTAATAATTCAAGGGTTGATTTAATATGACCTAGTTAATTTAATGGATTCAAAAACAACATGAATGACTGATAAAAATATAACTTGACACAAACAATTTTAATACAATATTTAAAAAAAAAACAATATTGAGATGGAAATATATTGAATCAATCCAATCTATCCGAGTTAACCTGTCAAATCCTTGACCAGAATCAAGGAACCAAGATAACCTTATAAAAAACAAATAAAAAAATTTATGAAAATCAATTCTCAATCAACTCAATATTGAATAATGAAATTGAAAAAAATAATTAAAAAAAAAGACTAAAAAAAAACTCAAGTCAATCTGAGTTAACATGCCAAACTCGCAACCCGTTTCATGTGACCAAGATAACTCTATAAAAATCAAATAAAAAAATTATGAAGTTTAACTCCAAATCAATCTAATGTTAAATGATGAAATAAAAAAAATATTAAACAAAAGATAAAAAAAATAATTGATTCAATCCGAGTTAACTTGTCAAACCTGTGATCTAGGTAATGAGACTAAAATAACCTCATAGAAATCAAACAAAAAATAATTATTAAGTGTTGTTTCAAATCAACTAAATATTGAAAAATAAAATTGGAGGGGGGACTCAACTAAAAAAGATAAAAAACCTGAGTTAACCGGCCAAACTTGCAACTCGGATCATGAGACTAAGATAAGCAAACCTAGTGAAAAATAAATTTAAAAAAAAAAACAATAAAAAAGAGAAATATTGTTCAAATAAACAGTGCTTTTTAAAAAAGGGAACAATGAGTTCCCCCTCATTTAATTTTTGGGTTATATATAAATATAACATTTGTATTTTAAAATAATACTGAATACATGAAGAATTTTGATTCCATAAAGAGAGAGAACTATATTATGCTTTGATTGAGAGGGAGATCGTTACCCCTTAAATGTTTGTTGTGGCAACTGAACTAAAATTCATAAAATAGAAAAATAAACACATTGAAAAACTCTAGAGATACTTTTACATTCAATAAATAGTAATGAAGAAGAGTAAAATACTTTGGAAAAAGTAAATTAAAGTGTTTTTTCATTTCATAGATAATTGTGCAAATAGTATTATATTTATTGACAAATACTAATTCCTTTGGATACAAAGGTAGTATACAAATCTAAAAAACTTGGGATATTCTTCTCCATTGCATTTTTTTCCTCAAGAGCATTGCAAACAATATCATGATGTATGAAAAAAAATCAAGTAGTTTAAGAACAAGATTTATATGCAATTAGTTAATTTCTTAGTTCTAGCAATTTGATTCATTCTTCTTAGCTAAGATAGTCAGTAATCGGTACCTGCAAAAAGTCCTCTTTGGTGAATTTGAAGACTCTTTGATGCTTAAGTAAATATCTTTTTAAAAGAAAAGACAATGATACATTAGAAAGAGACTCTAAAATAAATATACAGTAAATAATAAAGAATGTGTATCTAGTGACTTTGAAGGATTTATAAGGTCTTTATAGCCTATAAATCTTTTCTTTTTATGGAGAGAAGGAGCTGAAGTGTCATCTTGCTTTGATAGCTTTATATAGAGATAAATATCACTTACACATCATTAATGAGAAAAAAATATATCTTATACATCATTAATGAGGAATAAACTATATGTCATTCTAAGGACTTTTATATACCCAAGGGTGTAGAGAGATGAGTATCGTTTGACCTTAACATTTTATGTTAAAGGACATGATAAAAAATAAAAAAAGTCTCGTGGCTCAAAATGAGGCCAAGAAAGATCATTAGTTTTACATCTATCTAGGCTCGACGAGATGTTGAGCCCGTGGATGTTAGGTCTAGCAATTTGTCAGATTCACATGTACTTGAACTCAACACATAGCTGAGTTTAAAGATGTTGGCTCTAGCAGCTTACCAAACTCATATGTATTTAGGTTCAACACGTAGCTAAGCCTAGGGATGTTGGGTTTTCACCATGCCTTTATCCTTTTTAAACATGGATTTTAAACAAAGAAAATAATGTATATAAAAACACTTTAATCCATAAGATATTTTCTCCTCGTTAATGATGTGTAAAAGATATTTTCCTCTCATTAATGATGTGTAAATAATATGTATCTCTCTTTAAAGTTATTAGAGCAAGATAACACTACAACCTCTTTTCTACTAAAAAAGAACAAGATTCATGAGCTATAAAAACCCTATGAATTCTTCAAAGTCACTAAGTTCACAATCTTCATTCTTTGCTGCATATCTATTTTAAGAGTTTCTTTCTAAAATATCATTGTCTTTTCTTCGAAAAAGATACTTATTTAAACATTGAAGAGTCCTCAAATCTACCAAAAAAAACTTTTTGCAGGTACTAGCAACCTTGGCTTACCAAGCACCAATCATCTTGGCTAAGAAGAATAGATTAAATTAGTAGGACCAAAAGATTAACATTTATCTAAAATATAAGCCTTGTTCTTAAACTACTTGGATTTTTTGAGACATCACAAATAAAAAGAAAAATATTTTTTTGGCTTAAAAAAGAAAATATCTCCTAAAGAGTTTGATAATCATATAATAAAAACATGACATTATATCTAGTTCTCTCCTTGTTCCATTTTTTTATTGGTCTTTAGAAATTTTAGATGTCCAATTTCATTTAGTCATTTTGAAACTCAAAGTTTACAAATAATAATTTTTTTATTGTGTCCTTAGATACTTTTCAAATTTACAATTCAAGGATGCATAAGATTTCATATAACATATGGTTAAATAAATTATAATGTACTAAAGTCTGGTGTTTTCTTTAAATTTTTTGTTTTTTTTTTTAATTTTTAGCAACAAAACTAATGAATGGAGTACTTATCAATTTATGTTATTTATATAAAATGAAAGATGTCAATGTGAGAACCATAAATCAACTCTTTTATATATATGCTTAATTAATGACACAAACAATAATATTGAGTCTTAACTAAGGATAATGTCGCACTTGATATCGTGGAGACCACAAACTCTTTTATAAGAAGGGGGGAAAATAATTGTTTAGAGGGAGGAAAAGGTTTTATATTGGAAATGAGTCATTACCGAGTATTATAGTCACTAGAAAACCATAATTGATCTTTATAGTTTTAAGATAAAAAAAACTGATTATGCCAAAGATAAGATATTATCACCTTAAAGCATCATACCTGAGGTAAGCTATATTAGTACTTAACTTTTATCTTAATGGTTTATTGTGTTTAATCTACTAGTAGTCTTTTTATATGGGTGATAGTGGGTTTACAGTAATGAGTTAAACCCTGGGTGGTTGGTTTAAGCCTAACTATTCCAAGGTCTTGTTTATCTTCACCACTTCAAATTATTATCTTTTAATAATGCTCAGTGAATTGACATGTCTACAACTAGTGACTTCTAATAATGACTTGTGGTCAACAATCCAATGAATAACTAGTGGGCTTATGTTGGGCTCATTGAACCCAACCCTAAATCCTAGGAATAGTCTTTGGATAATGCCTTATTAAGATTTATGTATCATATAATACCTAAGATTGACTCATAATATTCGCTGAATGAATGACGATTATATGTCTTAGTCCTATCAAAGTAATGAACATCATAGGTTCATCAACTTGGAATATGATCTAATGACATGAAGATCCCTTATGGACTAGGTTTTAACAAATAACTATTTTAAGGTTCATTTGTATTTAAGGTGTGATATTTAACAATCATCTTATTATGACTCCAACTTTTCTTAGTTGCTCCTCATCAGTGTTTGAACATATTAGTGGTATGACTCGTATATATACATTTATAAGTGGACAACCTTTTGAATTCTTATTATCTTGTATATGTGATAATTTTTTTAAAAAGCCAATATTCCTAATTTTTTGGTAAATATTTGACATAGGCATTTCTATGACTTATTATTTTTATTTAAAATAAAAATAATGGGTAGTCCTCTTAATATTCAAGGGCATCTATTAAGTCTATTCACCTTTTATATATATATATATATATATACATTGAACATTAAAATTGAATTGAAAAATAAAGAAATCAAATAATGGATGAAAAAAAACTATTTTTTTTAAATCTATTACT
Organism: Populus tomentosa; assembly: GCA_018804465.1. Lineage (NCBI taxonomy): Eukaryota > Viridiplantae > Streptophyta > Magnoliopsida > Malpighiales > Salicaceae > Populus > Populus tomentosa. Next base: position 34,316,945 of record CM031969.1, read on the forward strand.
ATACAATAATAAAAAAGATAGATTATGGGTAAATGACATGCAATTTACTTCTTCTCTTGGTTTCTCTTTATATAAAATGTGGTAACTAAAAAATAAACTAACAATAATATAAAATTAAACTAAACTAAAATGATTTTACTAAATGCCAAACTAACAAAGTCACATACATAAAAAAAAAAAAAAAAAAAACCAACCAAGTAAAGAAAATAACACTTATATTAAACAAACATATATATATATATATATATATATATATATATATATATGTTTACACTGTCATTAAATGATAATTCTAGTATCTTGTTTTATAAACATGGTTTAAAATTGGCATGAGATAATTGCACTAATTTTTTGTCCATCTATTACATAAAATAAAATAATAAAACATAATCTTGACATATGCGACAAAAATACAATAGGGTTGAAACAAACATATACGACAATAAATTGGTTCTCACATAAATGCGAGGGTTAAGTACTTGTAAACCCCGAAGTTAAAATCTTAAGAAAATATTGAAATGTGCATGTGTATTAAGCGAGTTTAAATGAGCAGTTGATTGTGAAAAATAGTTGTAGACCATAAAGGTTAAAGATAAAATATTTAAGTGTGAATTTCTAGTTATAGTAGAAATTACAGATGAAAGATAAATAAGTAAACAAATAGTGTATATTAGGAATATGATGTTACCTAAAGGTTAGTCAATGAATACAAATGAATTTGATCAACTTTAATTTCAAATTACATCAAAAACTATGAGAATTACTTGGAATTATCAAAGAGATATGGATTAAGGAAAATATTGTAAATTTAATAAAAAAAAATTAGCCCCTGCCTTATACTTAAATGGATTTCGGCTAATGGAAGAAAGTAAAGCTTTCTTCTTCTCTTCCTATTGCTTTTTTTCTCCAAATTGCTTATGAAAAACTAGGTTTTAGGGTGTGATACAAGGGATTATGATAGCTTAAACACTTAAACACGAGAGGAATCAAGTGAGAGAAAAGTAGGGTTTAGAGAGAGAAAATAGGAAAATTAAAGGAAGAATGTAACAGCCCGGCCCAACATGCTGAATATTGTCCGTTTTGGGCCTTACCGCCCTCACGGTTTTATTCCTGGTGACGCGAGCCCACTATTGAGCCTGACGTCCCAAAACGCGTTCAACATGTTAGCACCAGCACTACTAATAAGGCCAGCAACACACCCCTCACCCGCCGATGGGGGATCTTACAATCCATCCCTCTTAAGGAGCCCGACGACCCCGTCGGCACAACCGGACAGCCAGTGAGGTCGGCTCTGATACCAAATGTAACACCCCACCTCACTAGTAAGATATTGTCCGCTTTGGGCCTCCCAATCCACCCAAATACAAGGCTTCTACCTAGGTCCCCCTCACGGGTTTGTTCTTGACAGCCACACATGACCCCAAAACGCGTCATTCAGAGTAGCGCAGCACACTGACCCTGTCAGATACTGTCCCCTCTGGGCCTCCCAGTCCATCCTCTCGGGCTTCCACCCAGGTCCCCCTCAGGGTTTTGAACGCGTCTTTCAGAGTAGCGCAACACACTGGCCCACTGGCCCTATCAGATACTGTCCCCTTTAAGCCTCCCAGTCCACCCTCTTGGGCTTCCACCCAGGTCCCCCTCAGGGTTTTAAATGCGTCTTTTAGAGTAGCGCAGCACACTAGCCCACTGGCCCTGTCAGATACTGTCCCCTCTAGGCCTCCCAGTCCACCCTCCCGGGCTTCCACCCAGGTCCCCCTCAGGGTTTTGAACGCGTCTAAAACCGTGAGGGGGACCTGGGTGGAAACCCTGAAATGGGTGGACTGAGAGGCCTAAAGCGGACAGTATTCGACAGGGCTAGTGGGCCAGTATGCTGCGCTACTCTGAAGAATGCGTTTTGGGACGTTAGGTTCAGTAGTGGACTCGCGTCACTAGGAACAAAACCGTGAGGGCGGTAAGGTCCAAAGCGGACAATATTCAGCATGTTGGGTCAGACTGTTACATTTGGTATCAGAGCCGAGGACGGCTCGTCTTAAGGTGGGGGGGATTGTAAGATCCCACATCGGAAGCCAGCGTCCAGAGCCAGGGCCTTATAAGTGCATGCTCACCTTGATTAGTATGACGCATTTTGGGGTCATGTGTGGCTGCCAAGAACAAACCCGTGAGTGAGACCTGGGTAGAAGCCCTGGATTTGGGTGGACTAGGAGGTCCAAAGCGGACAATATCTTACTAGTGAGGTGGGGTGTTACAAAGAATAAAAAAGATGGAATAGGCTATGAATAGCTGAAAACCTCAAATAAATAAAGAAGAAAACTTATTGTTATGAGGGGTTAAAGAGCCGATTAATAAGGAGAAAAAAGAATTGGGTTTAACTTATTTGAATGCTTTTTCATTTTATGTAATTAACGTGTATTGATATAAAGATGACAAGGGGAGATGAATTCAATAATTTTGTTTAGTTGTAATTTAATTTTTAATGTATTTTGATTTAAGAATTTTTAAAAATAATTATGGAAATTGTTAAATTATTGTGTTTTTGGTTTAGTGAATATAAAATTAATGTTATTGGTGTAAATTATGATGAGAATATAGATAAATTATGAATGAAAAAGGGCCAGTTATGGCCGGCCATGTATGGGATTTTAAGGAAGATTGGATTGTTGATACAAGTTTTCATAAATTGTGATTTTGTATTATGTGTTATTTGAGATGAAGATATTGGAAATGAATTTATTAATTATGGTGTGTATAAGAAAATATGAAAAACTAATCAATGGAACCTATAGTATTACATGTTAATGAGGTGTCAGGAAGTTAATGTGTATAATCAGAAAAATTGTTATTAATTATAGAAGGTTATGATGTGAATGGGTGAATGGAATAATAGGTGGTATAGGAAAGATTATGTTAAGATAAGAGTACTATATGAGGGTGTTATGTTCTTGAAATATTGGTGGAATTAGATATAAACATGAATTAAGGAAATTAAAATAAATTTAATATTTGATCATGTTTGATTAAATTATTAGTAATGAAAATAATGTAACTGATATATAAAAAGAGAAGAGGGGGTTAATCGTGTAAAGATAAAATGGGAAGAAAAGTAATTAATGGAAGATGAATTATTGTGTAAATAAGTTAGAAATAATGAATTATATATGTATGTATCTTCAAATTCATTTTGAAAAGCATTTTTCAATGTATTATTGGCACCGTTTTTTAAACAATCACATATGCTTTTATCAAACTCAACCTAGTACCATTGGGTATAGATTGACAACAGAGGGTTGCTTTACCCGGCATGATGAGCATCTCTTCATGGTTATTTGGGCTTATGCTTTAAAAAACAAAAAAGAAAAAAAAAAAAGCAACTTTAATATCATTTGTTTCTTTTTTATCTTTTCGAGAATTGATTTTCTTTCTTTTTTTAATTACAGGGAGAATGAATTCTACCTTCAAAATATTTCTAAGAATGTGAAACATTAGGTACACCGGAGATCATGCCAAAGGTGGCTAAGCTTGACCAAAATGTGAAAGAAAAGCAAAATTTGCCCATAATCTTGAACCAAATCCGCCATGTCCCACAAGAAATAAGCACGCGAGCCCCGTCTCCATTTACACGCTTGACACCTGGTCATATGGTGACTGTACAAAGGAAAAGGGGGGAAGGGCATAACGGAGACACAAATTAAGGTAGTAGAAATTTCACTTCGTGGGAATTAAGGAAAAGCTGAAGGATACTTTGGTCATTTCAGCGCTAGATTATTTTGAACAGCAAAGGTAGGGGAAAAAAATAAAGAAAAAAGGAAGCAATCCACCCGGGTCGGCTTGTGGGGGCGAGAGAAGGTAGAGAAATCGAGAAAGGAAGGAAAAGCCATTTGAGCCAGAGAAACCAAAAAAAAAAACAAATAAATAAATAAATAAATCCATCAATTTTGTGTAGAGGAGAAGGTGGTGCTTTCTTTCTGCCATCCAGTTCCTATCTCACCTATTCCCTCCTCGCCTCAGGCTGCTCAAAACTTCTCTCTTTTCATACTCTCGGATTGAATACATTTTTATCATTTCAAATCCGTGAAAAGTTAGATTGATCTGCTCTTATAATCTGGTGCTGCTTGTGTTGTTGATTTCTATCCTCCTCCTCAATCAGCCTCTGCCTTTTCCTTCCTTTTTTTTTTTTGTCTCCGTCTTTCTTCTCAAATACATGGGGAGAACAAGAACAACAACAAAACAAGCTGTTGACCCAAATGGATCTGCAACCCAAAATATGTTAGTAATTGCAAAAGAGCCCAGATACAGAGGAGTACGAAAGAGACCATGGGGAAGATTCGCTGCGGAGATTAGAGATCCCTGGAAAAAGACCAGAGTTTGGCTGGGCACCTTCGACTCTGCAGAGGATGCAGCGCGTGCCTACGATGCGGCGGCTCGCACCCTCCGCGGAGCAAAGGCCAAGACAAACTTTCCTATCTCTACAGCGAACCAGTTATTCAATCATCAAAATCAAAACCAAAGCCCAGCCGATCCTTTCTTGGATCACCACGGTATAAATCCCCAAAGACCCACATCTAGCAGTTTGAGCAGTACAGTGGAGTCTTTCAGTGGTCCTAGGCCTCCGCAGCCAACAACAACAACGAAATCGGGAAATGGGCCAAGGAGATCTCATCCACGGATCCCACCGGTTGTTCCAGAAGATTGTCATAGCGATTGCGATTCATCTTCTTCGGTGGTTGATGACAGAGATGTCGCATCCGCTGCTTCTTCTTTGTGCCGCAAGCCTTTGCCTTTCGATCTAAATTTCCCACCGTTGGACCAGGTTGACTTTGGCTCTGGTGATGATCTCCACTGCACTGCTTTATGCCTTTGATGATGATGATGATGATGATTAATGGTTAATGATATATGATTCAATCTCTCTTTCTTCTTTTTTTGTTAATTTTAATTTTTCTTGTTTTTTTTTTTTATGATGCGGAAGAAAAGAACAAAAAAAAAACAAATTACGAGATTGGATTATGAAGACAAAAATGAACGATCTTCTTTATTATGTAGCGATGGTTTTTTATGAGAAAAAAAATCCTACTATTGTTTTTCTCTTAATGATTTTTTTCCTATTTTGAGAAGGAGAAATCTTGTTTACTCGACTACTGAAAAAAAAAAAAAGAAAACCCATCATTTAGCCTGTAACAGAAAATTTTTATTAGAATTGTTGTTTTCTATTTGTATTGAGCTCTTTTTGATGCATATGCATTTCTGACAAGTTGTGCCTGAAGAGCAATGTTGCTGAACATAGAAAGTGAAAGCTTGTTCCCTCTTTGGGACAGGATCTAGGATGCCTGTTTTTTTATTCAAGGATTCTCAAATAGTTATGCTTTTGGTGGTTGCATCCATATGAGAAGGAATGAAGGAAGTTTAAAAAGAAAAATACTCTTCTTTCTTCTTTCTACGATGGTTTTGGAGTTGTAAATTAGGCTATTATTGATGTATGGTGTTTCACTGGATGAAAAAACCTTTTGTTATCCCTCCCAATTTCTACCAGCAAGCAATGTTTCTTGCATTTCAATTCTGTCAACCATGAAAGGAGTTTTCTTTTATACTGCTCTTCCTTCTTCAGTAGTATACATTTGTTATTAGGAGCAAAACCCAATGTTTGAACTAGATGAACACCTCCCCTGGGTTCTCTGGTGCTTCGAGGAAAGTAAATAGAAATGTGGGTGTGGTGGTCTTTGTTTGAACTAGATTTGAGGAGCTTTCACCAGATCTGGCAATTTACCGATCTGGAGAGTGGGTTTTGTTAGCTTTCCTCCCTCTCTTCAAACAACAGTCTGGGACGGGGGAGACTCAAATCCTTGTGGTTTTTTTTTTGTTGTCTCCTGTAGAGAGTTTCTGGTCTTGTTCTTGCATCTCTTAAGATTGAACTAATGCCTTCGACCTCGATGCATGAAGATGGTGATGGAGTCGGACAAAGGAGAATGGTTTAGGTCTGGTAAGAGTTGACATGGGTGGAAAAGCTGTCACCGGCCCCACTACAATTGACAATTAATACACCGGAGAACATTCAGAATTAGCAACAATGAGTGCCATGTTGGAGCCATTTAGCCACTGGCCCATGGTTATCAAGTAAAAAGTTCCGAGTCGAAAACCACTCGGGTGATATGCATAGCAGGATGATAATAGTACTTCTACCAGATGAAACCGGTCCAGGAATGGAATTTATGTAGTAAAAGAAGGGTTTAATTTGCCTATGAAATGCAAAATTTAATTATTTTATAGCTGGACTACACCCCCACCGAAACGAATCTTTATCCACCTGGGATAATTGTATTTCTACCATGGTGTTTACGCTGGACACCACCACTTGCCGGGAAGGGTTTTTCTTGTTCAAAATGGACAGTAGCATCCCACAAAATACGTGGTCGATGATTTCCGTCGGGTTTGATGGAGAAATGGAGTGGGAGAGAGGGAATCCTAGCGGCATCAGTTTTAAGCCAAATATGTCAACGTCAATGAAATAAGTTTTATTGGTGACTAAACCGGAGCAGCCGGAAAGGAGTTGGGGATTAGCTTTACTGACTAAGACGGGCATGAGGGCACACCTCGGAAATTATCTCATCACAAGAAAGTCAAGTTGGGAGAGAATGCAGCTCCGTCAATAGAAATGGCCTGTACAGGGCACGGCGGAGAGGATGCTCTGATATTCTCAAAAGAAGAAAGGAACGAGGTGGCATTGGAGTGAGAGAAAGTTACAATCGACATTGAAGAAGAACTTTAAGACTAGGGACCAAAGACAAGGGTGAGCCTTTCTAAATTGAATGTTTCTTCAATTCACATTGGCAAATTAATTTTTATATTTGATTTTTTTTTAGTATTGATTTAAATCTTAAATTAAATTTAATTCATAAAAAAATAACAAAAAACAAACAAGAAGGGAGAACCTCTCATTTTCTCGTAAAAACTCAATTACATTATTTCTCTACTCTCTTTATGTCTCTTCTTATTCAACAAAAAAGCGGAAGTGTTGGCAAGATAGTCTTTGTTCCAAAGTATAATTAAGAGCAAAATAATCAAGATTATTAATTCAATTTATTTTTATATGTATTCTAAGAAGAATAATTGAATTCAATTATATGATTTAATAATTTATTCCAAATATAAAAATTATAATAAGTTATTAATTAAATTCAATTCTATGTGTGATTTGATTCGAAATAGACATTTACATTTCTAGGCTTTTCATTTTTTTGGTTTTTCATTTTTTTTTTATTTTTTCTACATTTTTCAAGTTTTGTTGAGTTTTTGAAAATTAACTTTTTATTTTTTTATGTTTTGAACATTAACTTTTATTTTAGTTGTCTAAAGGGAATTCTTGTTCAAAAAATTTTTAAATATAGAAGAAGAAAATATAAATATACATGGGTATATAAAGTGAGAAATCTTTAAAAAAATATTTGAAATAATATATAAAATATCTAAAGGTTGATGGATATATTAACCCAATACTAAAAACACATAATATGGATTGGGAGGATTAGAATTTTATCCTAAGCTTACTTGATGAAAAACATTGCACAAATATCATTACATCAAAACATGTATTGATGCATCCCATGTAGTTATTTATATATACAAAAATAAAAGGGGATCTTCACTATTCATTGAATTCCCCTTATGTTTTTTGCATTTTGATGTGCAAAACAATGTCATTTAATGCCATTTTTATTTCAATACTTTAATTTGACAAGGTCAATTTTGGTTCTTATACATAAGGAACCAAATGTCCGAAAACTCCCTTTGCAATGTTGTTCTTAAAAAGAAAAGGGTTGGAGAAATGAAGAAGGAGAAAAAATATGATGGGCACGCTAATTTGAAGTGGAGAATGATGCCATTTTAACCTTTATCATATTAATCTAATTCTTACGAGTCTAAAAGACGTATTTAAGAGTTGCAAGTGGATGAAAAAAGTAAATTGTTGCTCTAATTTAGAAATAAAAATTGAGAATTAATTTATTATTTTAAGATGAATATAATTGGATTTGAGGTTCCAAATGAGGTCATTATGATAATATTTTTTAAAATATTAATCAATAATCGATCAAAATAAGTCATGTAAATGATATGTATTCTTTTTAAAGATAAATATAATTCCCTATCTTAATTTGCTAGATGATATGCACGTTCTCTAAGGACTTTAATAATAATATATAGATCTTTTTAATTAGATTACCGCTTGCCAAAATTTAGATTATTATGATCAATTTTTAATATGGTCTTCCATACCTAATCACCTATAAAAAAGCTCTTTGATCAAAAATATTTGTTGTTTACTCCCTTAACTTTCTTCTTATTAGCTAACAAGTAATCCAATATATTAAATCTCATTTTATCCAAATTTTATAATTTTGTTAACATAGGATATTATTAATATGTGTTGTCTATATTGCACTATGCAACCTTTATAAGTGATTATATTGTAAGCTACATGGGCAACATACCATTATGGTAATAAATTAGATTAAATGGTGACATTCTTAAGAATATTTTATATGAAGTTCTATATGCCTATAGTACTTTCAACAATACGTCACACCAAGCATTAGGATCGTTTATGACCAATTTTTATATGTTAAGGATCAAAGTCTAATTTGTTGATTATGATTTCCAATTGATTTGGACATAATAAGGAGTAGAGTGAGTTATTTTTTAATTCCTTTACATCTCCCCTAATAAATATTATCCCTTAGTCAATCATAAATGTTACTAGGTGTCTAAATTTGTGAATGATGTGTTTTGTAATAAATTTGATTATAATTTCTTGATTGAGTCGATAAGGAATAACTTTAACTTACTTAATAAAGTAATCTATAGTAACCCAGATGTAATTATACCTCTTTGAGTATGATGGGTGTATTTTTATAATAATGTCTATTATCCAGTCCATGGTTTGACTATTATATTGAGTTTAGTTGATGGCACGCACTATATTTGACCAAATTATTGACATGTTGGATATTATTTTGCATAACTTATACAATTAATAGTTATACTTGACCGATGAAAGTCATGGTTGATGATCAACCATTTCATCTTAATTTTATATTGATAAGCTCCAAAAGGTATTTTATGAACCTTAGTCATGACTAGTTATGTTTCCTTCAATATCTTGAATTTCACTATGAACTTTTATTTCAATTAGATGCATTGATATATATATAATTTAGGTTTTTCCCATTAAAAAATATCTAATCTCATGCTTTGATTTTTGAGTTTGTTAAAAAAAAATGAAAAAAATATTGTTTATACCTTATTACAAAAAAGACATAAGCCCATGCATGCGGGCTTGAGCTTATGTAGTTAGCTAAAAGCTTGCGGCTCTTTCACTCTTATTATTTTTGTAGTTTTTTTAATTAATATCTTTTCTTTTTTGTATGTATTTTAATTTCTTATCTCAATTTAATGTAAATATTTTTTGTTTATTTTTTAAATAGTAGTTATATTCTAGTTATTTTATGTTTTTATAATGTTTTAAAGAGATGATTATAATTTATATTTATTTTTTATATTTGATATAAATAAACTGTATTTCTACACATAAATTCAAAAGAAAAATATAAGTTAAATATTTGCATGCTCATCTAAATAGTATCAACAATTTTTTAAATTTTTTTACAGTTGATTGATTTAATTTTTTTTAAATTTTTATTCAACATAAATAAAAATATTATATTTTTTTAATTAAAAAACACACATATACACAGACATTTTTTTACTATATAAAAAATTACTTTGGAATCCGATTCACCACCTTGCGTGGGTTTCAAAGCTAGCGCTACCTGTTCCATATGCCCATGTGATAAAAAATTTCAAGGCTTCCTTGCCTCCCCTGCTACCAGCTAAAGGCAGAGTGATAAAAATGCAACCAATCAGAGCTCGCCAGTAAACCCCCTCATACCAGCTCCATTGACAATTTTATTTTATTTTAATTTAAAAAAAGAGAGAGAACAAAAATATAATTAGGTAGCACAAGCGACGGAGCTTCGAGCGGCTTTGATTTCAAGCTTTGATTATAGAAATGGAAGACACGGCAAAACCTGGACATCATAGCCCATGAAAGAAGATGATTGACATCCCATGTGGCAGTGAGATGTTGGCCGTTGCTTGAATTACGGGCTGGGTGTCCACGTTTCATGTGCAGGTCCCACGTCCAGCTAACAGTATATATCTTATTTTATACTCTCCATTCCCGGCATCATAGTGTTTATTGTAATCACTAATCATCATGGATGGGATGAACTGAACATGGGACTTATATTGCTTTTTCATAAAATTAAAAAAATAAATAACATGGTCTTGGACAAAATTTTGTTCCTACAAAAATTCCTTAAAGTTAATTTAACAGGTATTGTTTATGCCTAGCCGAATTAATTGAATTATAAGTTAATTCACTAAATTAATATTTAAAATAATTTAAAATAAAATTTATTATAGTTCAATTTTGAGTCGAGCGATTATTTATTATCTTAAAATGTTTGTTTTTTTATATTATTTAGTATTTATAAACTCATCATAGTCTTGTAAAATGAAAAATAAAAAAGAAAAAATTATAATTTTTAAACCACATGAAATTACCGTAATTTAATGTGTTGGCAGTTTTAAGTGTGTTTGACATTTTAATTGCTTTTGTGATTATAATTAAAAAAAAAGTTGTTTCATAAAAATTATTTTACTTTGTTTAATACAAAACTAAATATACATATATAATTTAAATTTAAATAATCCTTAAAAAATATTAAATTATCCACCGAAACCAGACATATCTTTGTCCTTAGGAAAAATAGAAAATTTAAATTTCAAGAGTGGACTGAGGGAGTGATTTCAAAATTAAAAACGACATTGGATTTGGAATTGGAAACAGCGTTCTGATAACACCGGTCAAAATTTGTATGGGTTGTCCAGATCAGAAACCAAGACTAAAAGCATCAATTCCAGCGATGGAATCAAAAGCCGCTCCTTTTTTCTCTTTTTTTTTCCTTTTTTGTTCTGCCTATAAATATACTGTTCCAAACGCGATCATGAACTAGAAAAAATCGTTACAAGATCTGTGTGTTCAAGTCGAAACAGTCTCTGTAATCTTTACAACACTCTCGCTCCTTCTCAATCCCTTAGTCTGGTCTTCCCATTCTCTCTCGAGTCTCAAATCAAACGTCTATGGAGGAAAACAACAACAGAGAGTCATTAATAAACCGTAACAATAAATTATCTCGGAGTCAATCACATGCGTACGATGAATTGAAAAGCTTCAGATCATACCTTCGATGGATGTGCGTGGACCAATCAAGCATGGCAACAGCATGTCTATCATGGACCATGTTCGTTTTATTTGGCCTTGTGGTGCCTGCAACATCACATTTCGTGCTGGCTTGTTCCAGTTGTGATAGCAGGCACGGAAGGCCTTACGACAGTGTCGTGCAATTGTCACTGAGTAGCGTTGCCACTCTCTCCTTTGTTTGTTTATCAAGATTTGTCAGAAAGTATGGCCTGAGGAGGTTCTTGTTCTTTGATAAGCTTTGGGATGAGAGCGAGACGGTCAGAAGAGGCTACACCAATCAGCTCAATGTATGTTTATCTATCTCTATCTAGTTATGTGTCAAATCTTTGAGATTTTTTGGAGTATATTTTTACTGTTTAGGGGCTACTTAATTCTCTTTTCTTCTTTCTTCTGGGCAGAGGGAACGGGAACTCAATTGTTGATAGTTTTGAGAATTCAATTCATTTTTGAAATAGTTTTCCATTTTTCTTAAACCAGTTAACAGGAATGAACTATTGTTGAGTTATTCCAAAATCACAGCGATGATCTAACCTAGGAGTAAGGATTCTTTGCTTCTCAACCACACAAAATTCCATGAAAATGCACAGATTGGTGATGAAAATGTTTGCTGGAGCTCTAGATTGTTACGAGCAAAAAGAAGGAAAAAAAGAGAACCCTGTTGCCTAAAAAATCCAACGGTGTCTTTCTAAAGCAAAGGATCTGTAAGTGATCGTTAGACATTAGAAGAAGAGTAGATTACCACATATAAAATAAACAACTTCAGTTTTTTTCAGCTTTAAGTGGCCGTTCTTTCAGAACTAGCAGCTCTTTCTTTAATATACAAGAGGAGAAATTCATATTTAGGGTAGACTGGTCAGTCACATGCTGGCCTCAGGATATAGATTTTGTATAGCCTCACATCATGATCTATCTGACGAAGAGCGCATCAAGTCCATTTGGACTGAGCAAGGTTTATTATGGGCTGAATTCCTCTTTGCAAAACATGTTCGAGAGTTTTCATCTCGTCACGAAACAGCTGAATGATGAATCCAATCTCCTTGTCTAGTCATCATCTTGCCACGATGACTTTACTTTATTCTTTTGGAACATTGCAGAACATCCATTATGCTAATTTTCTTTACGACTTGTTGCGTGGATCCCTTTTTGCTTGTAGAAGTATTTAAATGGTGGTGAGAAAAGATTCTCAAAGAATTATTTGTCCAATGCCACGCCTTAACACCCATCTGATGCCTTCACTATTACGATCGTCTACTGGATTTTAATATGCAGGACAATTAAGATGGAAAAGAAAAAACAATTTACTTTATTCTAAATGTGGCACATAATGCTCTTCTACATTTTACTCTGGTAAAATCTTCAGTTAAAACATGTGATGTTCTTATTTTTCCTGCAGCGTTCATTGAAGCTTCTGTTGATCTTTGTCATTCCATGCTTTGTAGCAGAATGTGCATACAAGATATGGTGGTATGCATCTGGCGCTTCACAAATCCCATTCTTGGGCAATGTGGTCCTTAGCGACACTGTAGCTTGCATTATGGAATTGTGCTCTTGGCTTTATCGTACAATAGTAATCTTCTTAGTGTGCGTTCTATTCCATCTGATATGTCACCTCCAGATCCTACGGCTCCAGGACTTCGCTCGAGTCTTTCAGGTGGACTCTGATGTGGGTTCTGTATTGTCGGAGCACTTCAGGATCAGAAGGCACTTGAGGATCATCAGCCATCGCTACCGTAGATTTGTTCTATGCTCCTTGATTTTGATCACCGGGAGCCAGTTTGCTTCATTGCTCATAACAACTAAGGCTCATGCTGTTGTTGACATTTATAGAGCTGGAGAGCTTGCGGTATGAATTCTCTCCCCTGTGATGATGAATAGTAGTTCTAAAAACCTGCAATTGAGGAAATATTTACTAATTAAACTAGTTTTTGTTAGTAATATGGATGACGAAAGCACTTTTATTGCAAGGGGTAAAGTAATGAATGCCATAGTGTCAACTAATAAGAATGATATGTGTCTGTTCTGTTTATGGCAGCTCTGCTCTATAACTCTTGTCACGGGACTCCTCATAATATTGCGCACTGCAACAAAAATCACACACAAGGCACAAGCTGTTACTAGCCTAGCAGCCAAGTGGCATATTTGTGCAACACTAGACACATTTGATTCAACCGAGGGTGAAACACCAAGGCATGATAGTGGCCAAGTGTTTCCAGTTGTGGGCACTGACGGGGAATCAGATGGAGATGGTGCTGGTGATGAAGAAGATGAATTGGACAATTCTAAGTTGATTCCAGCCTATGCTTATAGTACCATCTCATTCCAGAAGAGACAAGCTTTAGGTATGCATTACACGCTATGCACCAAAAATCTTCATAACCATGTAATTTAGACTTTGAGAACGTGCAGAAACACCAAATAACATCATATGATGTCTGAGGGGGAAAAAGTGATATAAAATGGACTATCGTAGCCAGTTCTAGAAAAAAGTTAGCGGGATAAAAGCAAAATTTAGGTAAGGATCAATGATATTAATGGTGGCTAAGATCAGATGATAACACGAGTCAAATTCTAGGTGGGCTAACTTCAACTTTCTCAGAGAAACGATGCTTTTTCGTTGAATTTGCATGCAATGGGTTGATTATTCTTTGCGATCGAATCCCATCTGATCAGATTTATATCTTCATTTCTAATTGCAGTGACCTACTTTGAGAACAACAGAGCCGGGATTACCGTGTATGGCTTCACCCTTGACAGGAGTACACTGCACTCGATTTTTGGTTTTGAGTTAGCTCTAGTCCTATGGCTGCTAGGAAAGACGATTGGTATTTCTTAAGGGAAAAAAACAAAACAAAACACTTTACTGCTTTGAGGGTATTAATTTTGTTGTGCTCAAGTTCCATGGAAGGATCGTGAAGAGAAACAGGGATGGAGGTTGTTCTTGAGAGGGATTTGTTTATGTTTCCTTTTTTTCCTTCCCGTGCCTTCTTTCATCCTGCGCTCAATCCGTTTATTACTGTTTTTTTTTTTTTCCCCGGGTTGTTCATCGCCCCGTGTGTTATTGTAATTCGCTTGTCAAGAAAAATAAAAATAGTAATTTTTAGTTATAATAAAAATCGTAAGTCTTTTCTGGATTTTTCAAATTTCTTTTTAGTAATAATAGCTGAGTTCACGTGCAACTGGTGAGCTTAAGAATTCTGTTTTTGCTTGCTTTGTATGGACTGAGAGAGATCTATTTTTGGTATATAATTACGTCTTTTCCATGTTTAAATATTCTTTTAATAATATTTTTTTTTCTCATTGTATTGACTATTGACCAGTGACAGTTCATTGAACCTGTGCCTTGTGCCTTTTCTTTTTTTGTTATTTGAATTTTTATTTATTTATTTGATGTTAAATTTTTGATGGAATAAATCCCAATTTTTTCAAAGTTGTTTCATCATGGAAGTGAAAATCAGTAGTATCACAAGGAAAACTTTGCGTGAAAGGCAATTGCTTTTTTGTTTCATTTGAAGCTAGTTGGTTCTTACTAAACTTGAGTGGAATCAGGAGCAACTTTGAGATCATATTTGAGAAAGATTATTCTCAATTTCTTTAAAGAATTTTGATAAAATCGGTTTACTAGTTATTACATCCAGGTCGGGAATTCATCTGGCACAAGTTAATTTTAAAAATAATAAATATATTTAAGGTTTTAATATAAGAAAAAGTTTTAAAACAATGAAAGATATATATATATATATATATATATATATATATATATATATATAAAGAGCAAAGTGTAGTATAATATAATTATATCATATTAAAGAATTAATAAACAATCTATGTTGGTATTAATCCCACATAAAAAATTTTTAAAAATAATTCATGTAAATAAAAGATATATATACTTATCATATATCGAAAAATTAAAAAATAATTTATATAAATATCAGGTATAAAAAAATATAAATTATTATATAATTATTTAATATCAAAAAATTAAAAAAACAATTTATCTAAATGAAAATTATATAATTATCTCATATAAAAAAAATTAAGAAATAATCCATGTAATTTAAGTATTTATAAATTAATTTTTAAATTTTTAAATTTATATATAAAAAACTAAATTATATCTTATCAGGTTTTGGGTTAACCCAATAGGTCATCAAGATTTTACCTCGTAGAAATTTTTATCTTGCACATATATTAGTATAATTATCTTAGAATGGCTCGTAGAAATTTCTATATTAGTTAAATGGTCTTCCTAGAGGCAGAAGGAATCTATTAGTATAATTATCTTGCACATATATTTTTCTAATATCACTGGACATGATATCCTCATTTTTTTTTTAAGCGTTAATATTTAATTTAATAAAATAAAATAAAATTTTATTAATTTAAATTAATTAAAAAAATTTGAAATCTAGTTTCAAACTAAAACAAATATTTTTTTTTTCTAAAAAATAACATTTTTATCTTAACTTTCTGACTTAATTTTTAATTGAAATCAACAATTTATTAGATCTTATAATTTTTAATTTATTTTATTAAATATATATATAAAAATTTTAATTTATAATTAAATATTTTTTAATAATAAAAAATTAACAATATCTATTTTTTAATGTTTAGAAAAAAAATCATAGAAAGTAGTGAAACTAGTTCCATTTAAAGAATGTTTAAGAATATAGTAAAATAATTTTTTTATTTAAATGTATTAAAAAATATTTTTTTTAAATTAACATATCAAAAAAAATATATATATATATATATATATTAATTTAAAATTAAATTGTTTTTTTTTTTCAAATACGATCGTACCGCACCGCAACGTCAAACCTCGGTGACATTTTAGATCCAACCGTCCCTGTTTCAGGAAAATGCGGTTGCATCACCCCTTGGAATCTCATGTAAACGACATCGTATTCCAAAATTTTAACTCAAGGGACCCTTTGCGTCGGCAACGAGGTCTCTGTTCCCTGAAGGTACCGGGGCAGAGCAATTACGAAGACGATCAAACCTAAAATGCTTTTTTCTTTTCTTTTCTTTTCATACCTTTTCCTTTAATCGGAAATAAGAAATTTTTATTTGGTTTCGTTTCAAGAGTGATACAGTTTTGTGATACTTTCAAGAGAATGGAAATATCTTCAGGCGCTATTGGTTCCTGCTCTAAAGACCAAAAAACCATGTATCAAGAGTGGTTTCATTATGCCGATTCAGGTCAGTACAATCTCTTCCTTCCTTTGTTTTCCTCTCCTAGTTTGTTTCTGCTACTTTCGATGATGATGATGATGATGATGATGATATTTTTTTTTTTAAAGATGGTGATGGTCGAATTACTGGTAATGATGCTACCAAATTCTTTTCATTGTCTAAATTATCTCGCCAGGATCTCAAGCCGGTTCGTTCATTTATTTCTTGATTTTCTTTTTCTTTTTTTCTTCTTTAATAAAAATCTCATGGTGAAGAAAATATACTTACTAATTTTTATTTTTATTTTTGAAAGGTATGGGCCATTGCAGATTCAAAGCGACAGGGATATCTTGGCTTCATCGAGTTCATCATTGCTATGCAGGTTTTACATTAATTAGTTAATTAATTTTAATTTTAATATTAATTAAAATTAAATTATCTTTTTATGTTTTTCTTGAT
This sequence comes from Populus tomentosa, assembly GCA_018804465.1. Classification (NCBI taxonomy): domain Eukaryota; kingdom Viridiplantae; phylum Streptophyta; class Magnoliopsida; order Malpighiales; family Salicaceae; genus Populus; species Populus tomentosa. The sequence goes on from CM031969.1 coordinate 34,333,896, forward strand.
TTGTAGTTAGTTTCTCTGGCGCAATCTGGGCGTGAAATAACAAATGATATCCTCAATAGCGATGGTAAGATGTGTACATATAAATTGAACAACTTAATTTGATATTGGAATTTAATAATATAATGTAATTAAATGATATTGCAGTTGACTTTCAAAGTCTTAAACCTCCGTCCATGGAAGGTTTGGATGCGTTATTGGCGGTAAGTGAACGTGTGCTGTGGCTATAATTGTTTTTTCCTTATTCATTCTCATATGAATTTTTTTTTTTTTTTAATTTTGGTCTGCAGAAGAAAAGGCGTTCTTTGAAATCAAATGATAATGAAGCAAATGGTAATGGGGCTTGCTCCTTGTTTTATTTTATTTTATTTTATTATCATCGTGCTTTCAATAATTTTGTAATGGCGCTTGCTCTTTGTTTTACTTAATTGTTATCGTGCTTTCACTAATTTCCAGCAATGCAGGTACTCCGACAGTGCAATCAACACCTTCGGCAAATTGGTTTTCTTCAAAACCATCAAGAAAGGTATGTGTTTATGTTCTTTATCTGAATTGGTGACTGTTTGTAAAACCAGTTTGGTATTTAGACTTCATTCAGAAGTTTCATATTTCATTAGCAACAATTGAGATGTTTGTGATGACAATGATAACTGGTGTACCAAATCCTAACCGGAATTTATCTCTTCTTAATTGCCTGACACTGTATATGGATTGCTTAATTGGAGATTCAAAACTTACTTCTTGTTATTGTTAATTTATTTGCATTTCCATTTATTTTTAATTTGTGTACGTGCAATGCTTTCGCTTTCGCCTGTTGAAATGGAAGATTTTTCCTGTGATAACATTTAATCTGAATCCTATTGGTTAATAATTATAATATATATTTTTCATAGCCTTATTTTATTCTGTTTCGTTTTTTGATAAATGCACCTGTTTTTAGTCAAAGCCTGTCTTCTCTGTGAGCTTCAATTTCATGATATATTCACAGGCATCACTGTCCTCTGTTACATCAATAATTGACGGCTTGAAGAGACTGTACATTCAGAAGCTGAAGCCATTAGAAGTTACTTATCGTTTTAATGATTTTGTATCTCCAGCCTTGGTGAGTGGATAATATGCCCAAAAACTTTTGAGTTCAGTTTTTCTGGATATGCATGAAAATATATTTAATAGCATCCTTGATTTGTTCTTGTCTATTTAACCAGAAGGAAAAATAATCTTTTGCAATCTTGTAAGATCAGTTATCCTTGATATGAATTTATCTGTTTGTGGATGTGTTGTTCGCTGCAGACAAATAGTGATTTTGATGCCAAACCTATGGTTATGCTTTTGGGTCAATACTCAACTGGAAAAACTACATTCATTAAGCATTTACTTAGAAGCAGTTATCCAGGTGATTCTCTCTCTCTCTCTCTCTCTCTTACACACACACACACACACACACAGAGCATGTGCGCGCGCGCGCGCGTGTGTGGGGGGGGGTGCTAAGTAAGAATTGCTTTGTTTCCCTGTACTGATTTCCCTTGTATTTTGCTACAGGAGCTCATATTGGACCTGAGCCTACAACGGACAGATTTGTTGTTGTAATGGTATAAAAAACTTTATTATCTGTTATGTTTCCATGAGTATAGTCTGGTATTTCTTGCCAACAATAAAATCATTCATTTATTCTTGTTGTTTCTTGTCTGTGTTTGCTTTGTCTGATTTGTCTTGTGCAGTTTCTCAAGGTTTTTGAAAATTAGAATTATTGGAATTTAACATCAGGAGAACTGCCTTTTTCATTTAATCAATGTTCTAATTTCCTCCTATTGTTATCAGTAATTGGTTAAAGTTTTGCTAGTGCTGTTTTATTTTCCCTGGTTGCTTTGTCTTCTTTGGTTTTTTTTCTTCAACACTGCTACATCTTGATGATTTTTGTATTGATGTGACCTTATAATTTCATGACTGGTTTACTTATAAATATTATTACTGTATTGATTTGTAAGCTTGTTTGGTCTTAACCATCAACCTTTAAAGCAGAGTCCAATTCATTTCCATGTTTACCATAATCCTTTTCAGTTTTACCATTTGCCTTTTGATTTCTTTTAATAGAACTTCAAGCATTACTTGTTACACTTACCTGTTTACTTTAAAGTTGGAGACGCTTCATGTAACTGTTCAAATTGGGGATGTTTATTTAAATTTAGTTCGGCAATAGCTTTGATGAACTTCTCTTCAGTCACGTGGTTAATGCTCATTGGGCTTTTAATGCAAATGGTTCAGCTACCACTAGCTCATGGCTAACCAAAAACCAGGGATTTAAAAATTAGTGGTGAAGTAAAGAAATTAAATAATAGCAAGAATTATGGTAAAGTCAACATGTAGTTTGGAGTTTTCTGATGAATCTCAGAATTTGATGGTGGCTCCTGGGCACCACTCCACTAATTGCTGAGCTTTATCAGCAAGTTGATTTGGGAAAACTATTTCAGGAAATTTAGCTTGGTTTTTTTTTTTTGTTATCAGTTGGTCTGTATTAGTTTTTACTGGAAAGACTAGCACTCATTGTTTTGTTGTGGTCATTTCTTACTCTTACTAATCTGTTCATTATTTTACCAACACTGATTGCATGTTAATTGTTGTCTAGTGTAGTCTGGAACTGATGAAAGAAGTGTTCCAGGCAACACAATTGCAGTTCAAGCTGATATGCCATTCAGTGGACTCACAACTTTTGGAACTGCATTTTTGTCAAAATTTGAATGTTCTCAAATGCCACATACTGTAAGTGTTAGAATCTAAAAAACACTGAGATTTCCTGATTTTGGTTCTGGAGCATCTGAAGATCTCATTCATTTTCATGTTTCAAGCTGCTGGAGCATATTACATTTGTGGACACTCCTGGAGTTTTATCAGGAGAAAAACAACGGACACAACGAGCATATGATTTTACAGGTGTAACATCATGGTTTGCTGCAAAATGTGACCTCATTCTCCTTCTGTTTGATCCTCACAAACTTGATGTCAGTGATGAGTTCAAGCGTGTTATTTCATCATTACACGGTCATGATGACAAAATTCGTGTTGTTCTCAACAAGGCAGATCAAGTGGATACTCAGCAAGTAAGAATTTACTAAGCTAATTCATTTTTTTCAATCTTCAATTCAATTAATGTGTGTATGTATAAATCATATAGACACATTTATTTATAATACATATGTAATATAGAAGCTATCAAAGAACCATTTGTTTACAGATTTTTGTTCTATTATGCAGCTAATGAGAGTCTATGGAGCTTTAATGTGGTCACTTGGGAAAGTTCTCAATACTCCAGAAGTTATGCGTGTCTATATTGGGTAAGCTCTCTGTTAATAAATTTAGTTTAATATCACTCTAATATGTTAAGTCAACAAACTGTCAAGATTTTTCTTTCGCTCATTAATTACAGAAGTTGGGCTGTAGGATAAGTTTTGTTGCGGAAAAGTTTTTTATATGAGAAAGAGGGCTTAATCAAGGCTGTTGATCAATGGCATTGATTTGTTCGTGCTTTATTTCACACCCTCTTGTATTGCATAGACTACTCTGCTTGTTTGAACTCATTGAGCATAGGTGGTTTTATTTATTATGCAAATACATCAGCTTATGCTATTGCCAATAACTTGTGGTTCTCTAGCCTTTGCTTTGCTTTATAACCTGGCTTCATGAGAAACTGAGCTTGCTCATGTCATGAAAAATTGATGGTTACCATTGCAGCTCATTCAATGACAAACCAGTAAATGAAGCTGCTGTTGGTCCAATTGGGAAAGAACTTTTCGAGAAAGAACAGGAGGACCTTCTTTCTGATCTAAAAAATATACCAAAAAAGGCTTGTGATCGTCGGGTGAGTTTATTGTTTTTGTTTTAATAAAACATAGCACAACCATGTAAGACAGATGCCTGCAAATGCATATAAAGTCATTACTTGGCCTTGAAAAGTAATGAACCTTCACCTCAGGTTAATTCTGGTTTTTGAAATTATGTTTATGAGGAAACTGAAGATTGTTCCTTAGTTGAACATATTCTCCAACTCGTTTTCATTAGGAATTTGAAGTAGTCCCTTGGAATCGCTGTACTCGAAGGATTTCAATGAAATTTTTTTCTCACAGATAAATGAATTCGTGAAACGTGCTAGAGCTGCCAAGATACATGCTTACATTATTAGCCATCTTAGAAAGGAGATGCCCGCAATGATGGGCAAAGCAAAGGCTCAACAGAGACTTCTTGATAATTTGGCAGAGGAGTTTGGAAAGGTTGCAGCTCTCCATTTTATCTGCTTTTATCATCCTTGCAGAGAACGTTGACTTTTTTTCTTTTTTCTTTTTTTTTTTTTAAATTTTGCACTGGATAAAATATACAATATTGACATTATTCATGTTCGTGCAGGTCCAAAGGGAGTTCCATTTACCTCCAGGTGATTTCCCAAACGTGGAGCAATTCAGGGAGGTTCTGAGTGGTTACAACTTCGACAGGTTAGAGAAATTAAAGCCTAAAATGATACAAGCTGTGGATGACATGCTAGGTTATGACATCCCAGACCTGTTAAAAAACTTCAGAAACCCGTACGATTAAAGCAGTCATAGGAATCCCATTTGGAGAGAGGGTGTGAGCTTCTCTGTCGGGATAAACTTTCTGCTCATTAATTGTTGACATTTACAGCATGGCTGATTCGAATGTATTAAACTATGTATAAAGTAATGCAATGGCTTCTGTTCATGCTATTTGATAGATGACTTTTGTATCGAAAGTTATTTGTTCGGATCTCAAGGTCGTTGACTTGTGCACCTCTAAGGTCTACAACATTGTTGTAAACAAAAAGATAGCCAATCTCTTAAAGTAAATGGATCTTTCCAATTTCCTCAGTTTTGGGTGTTGTGATTTGTGATTGCTGCTACTGGGCATGAAAGACTAAGTGACATCTTTTGGGTTTCTTCGACTACCTTGCAATCTATTAGGTTTGTGTTGATAAAAAAATTATGAAATTAGAGTTGATTTCGAATTACACATTAAGTGTTTGATGAAATTCCAAGTTGTAGTTCCTTTTTAATTTTTAGTAAAGTTGTAATATTAATATTGCAATGAGTTTTAAGTTATTAAATAGAAATTAATGTCAATAATTTAAATAATGTATTTTTTATGACTTATTTTTACAAGGATGTTAAGCATTAGCGTGCAAATAAAGTTATGATGCTTTTTTATAATTTTTAAAATAATAGAGTGAAGTATAAAATAGAGTAAATTATAGGATGATAATTTGCTCATAATAAAATTATTTGTACTGTAAATTTGAAAGTACATAGTCATGAATTAAATAATTTTATTTAATTATTTGGATTAAATAATTTAATTTAAATTAGTATTTAAACATCATGAAGTGAGCATATTATATTTATATTCAATTAATTAATTCTGCTTAATTTAAGAATAATTTTTTTTTTAGAAAGACTCGAGATAACTCAATTAAATAAAAAAGAAGGATAAAAAGAACTTAGAAAGCAGATAAAAAAAATAAAGTTCAATCTATAAAAAAAAAATAAAGCTCAATCTCTAATTAAATAAATAGTAAGGATAAAATTAAAAAAAAAAGTATTAGCTTAAAAAAATGATTAAAAAAACAAGCAAACCTGAGTGAATCTTCTAAAACTGATTTAATCTCTCAAACTTTCAACTTGTGAAATCCTAGAGATGGGCTCAATCAAAAAGCTTAAATCCAAACGATTTTAATGTTAAAGAATAAAATCATAAGAAAAATATAAATTAAAAAAATTTTGCCAAAGCAAAAAAAAAAAATTCAAAAGAATGAAGATAAAATCATAAAAAAAATCAATTCTAAAAATTATCTCAAATTAGATAAATAACGATTAAAAGAATGGTCACCAAAGTTGACAAATGAAAAAACCAAACGATGATGAAATTGAAAAACAATTTCAATATCATAAATTATTCCAAATAAAACAAATAGTAGTCAAAAAAACATGATTTAAATCAAAAGGAATGAAAAACTTGAAGGGCTTATTTGAAAAATTAGAGGGTAAGGGGCAAGAATCGAGTAGGAGAGAGAAAAGAATAATAAAAAAAAAATAGCTGCTACCGCCAAACTGGAGGTCAAAATGCATGCACACGCTACCAATTCATGGAGGGACCATCAAGACATATTGAATATTACCCTGAAACCATATTTTTGACAACCAGAATTAGTCACACATGTCATTTGAAGATAGTTGATGTTATCCAAGCAACACCAAGAGATCTGTTAGAAGTTCTAGTTGGTCCAATGACAAGACTTAAAGCTAAGAGATTCAAAAATGATTTTGATAGACTTTTTCAATACACATGAGTTAAGGTGAACTTCAAGAAGATATTAAATAGCAAAGTACAAGCCTTAATTAATTTAAATCATGCTCAAGAAGGGCTTGTAAGTGGGCATTCAAACATTACAAAAAAATTAAAATAAGAAGATTCAAATCTACCAGTTTTGACTTTTTTCTATTTTTTTAAATTATATGTGGATCTATATAAGGAATCGTAATACTATTCTAGTTTCATTAGAAAGCTGACATGCTTACCTTTCTAATTATATATGGAACGCTTTCTAATTTATTAAGATAAAAGAGAACCACACACTTGAAGTTGAGCTTTAATAGTACTAGCAAATTATGAAAAAACAACTTTAGTCTTATTTAGATTAGTTGGGCTATTGTTTTATTTATCTTTTAGTTATTATTAGGTCTTTTAGAGATATTAAATCTTTATTTAAATTTGGATTCATTGAATTATTATTGATATTTATTAGGTTTATCCATATTCATTATATATGTCTTATTATACTTATGATTCCTTTTCTTCCATGGAAACATTTTAAAAGAAGACTATTTTTAATAAAACAAAAATTAACATCCTTATTATTTTGTGTGGTTGAGTGATTCTCATATTAAGTTTTTTTTTATTGAATTTACAAACTCTTTGAATGATTGATCAACTTCGTTATGATTTTATACTACTCGTTCGTATCTCTTTATAGACATAGAATAAGAATGATCATTACGTATAACTTTATTTCTCCAAGATAGGTTCTTATTAAATCAAGTTGCAAACCATTGAAATATAATTTTAGTATATCTTGAAAGTTGTTCATATGAACGGTAAAGTGACTGACAACTACAAGACACACATTATCTTTTTTTTATATAAATATTTTATATTTATTAAAATACCAAATTGCTCCTAACCAAACCTAATAATAACAAAAAAAAAAAAAACCAATAATATAATGACAAAAATATCCTCATACCTAAAGCATCAAAATTTAAACTTTAAATATAATTAGATCTCTTCATTGCACTCCAAAAAGTAAAAATAATAATAATAATAAAAAAAAAACCACAAAACATCCGTCGCCAATTAAAGGTTATTTAATTATAAAGATAAATCTATTATTTTATTGTGCAATTATATATAAAATCACAAAAAACCCCCTTACATAAAAACCTTATAATTTAAATTATTTTTTTATGCAAAGAGAAATCACAATGCCCGTCTTAACCTCAATGATTTCTAAAATGTCCACATGGTCCTTATGCAATAACAATTTTACCCTTTATGGTTTTTTTTTCAGGGCAAGATAGTAAACATATTGTTCCCAATGCATTGTATCCAGGGGAACATTGTTTTGACCACCCCATTCACTTTTTCTTTTTTCTGGTCAGCCTCAATCTACACTGTTGCATTTTACAACAGATGCCAAGAGTACAGGATTTGCAATTCTATATCTTGAAATTCTTAACAAGACAACAGATGAGATAGTTGTATTAACATGCTACAAGGGTACAAGAAGCTATTAGGGTTGAAAATATATACAGAGAGCAGAAGCTTCATCGAGAAACTGGACAAGATGCCTACGGTTAATTACAATGTGAAGCAATGTTACTTAATCTAATAGAAAAGAGTTGTATTAACATGCTACAAGCATCAGAATGAGAAACCAATTCAGACTTTCATACTAGTACATGACTCATTGGCTTCAGTTTCTTGGGTCAATCACTCGTCCAAAACCCACCTGAGCTTGCTTTCTTCACCTGATCCTCTTCGCTTTGGCCAACAGAGTCAAGATCACTGTTGAGGCCTTTTAAGCGCAGATCCAAATCCAAATCCAAATGGCTCATGTTTGAATCCTGCAGGGGAAACAGATTCCTGCTTAATTCCAATATTAAAGAGATAATTCAACAAATTGAAACCTAGACATCCTTGAAAACAAAACTTCCATCTGCTAGAATGGAAACAACTAAGAAAATTCATTCTCATTGCCATTGGAAGACATGCATTCTGGGAACCCATTGAGAGTTTGCCAACCTAAATTTGAGGCGGTGATCAAGTTTTTGACAACTTTATACCATGAATTCTGTTGCGTTTAGCAACAAATATAATGGTCAAACTTTAAAAATAATTTTCCCTCAGTAAGTCTTGGAAAGGCTGACCATTTGCCTGATGAAAAAAGAATCAAAGGTTTGAATATCCAAATACATGAGCAAATAATATAAAACAATTCTAGGTTCAGTCATAAGTGCAAAAGTTTCATGTAAAATTAGATAGTCACGACCAAATAGGTTGCCACCAGTTATTGTGCCCAACCAAAGAACCTATGTAACTCTTAATAAGAGATGTCACACTGCAGATGCCATACCAATTCTTACTGACCAATAAGGAAATGGTAGAAAAAACCTGTTTACTCATTTCACCAAAGCTAATATCATTCATTTCGCTGCCATGAATCAGAACTCTTTTTGAAAGAACAGATGTCACGCTACGGATGCCAAACCCTGAATGCATGACCTGACTTTTAACAGTTATCCGAAATTTCTTCAAATAGTTCATTTGGAGAGTGGAATTCTCATATCATGATAAAATTTTGAACTAACATCTCAAGTCCTCAAAAAAAGAAAAGAAAAAAGGGGTATGAGATTGCCTTTTGATCTTCTACTTGCCTAGACAGAATCCTAAAACCATTTTACTTTCACAAGCTTAAGGCATTCAGATGAGGTGATCTGTCTGCCTCAAAAAATTCCAAGAAAAAAGGGTCAAGCAGGATGATATCGTCTCAACTCACTTCCCTCAACTTCTCCACAAAATAGCAAGAGCAAAGCATCTCTTATTTAAAACTACTAAGAACTCTTAGCATCAAAATGAGGGGAATAAAGGGATACACGACAAGTAGTCATTAAAAAAAAAAGAGCTATATAATTCGCGGTAAAAAGTGTTGTAAGAGGGTGAGACCTGAGTTTCACTCTTGAAACCATCTCCAATATTTTGTCTATCATCCTTAGAAGTTAGCCACCCTACCAACTGCTTCTCAACTTCTTGTTCAACCTTCTTTTCTACCTTGCTACGTTCCTCCAGTACAGCAATCTACAACATAAGAACATGCTAAATAAAAATAAAATAACAGTTTTATAACTTAATTCCATATCTTCTACAAAGTAATTAGCAGAACCAAAATAGCGAGCAAGTGAAACACAAGAAACAAAATTCACTAACAAAAATTCATGCCAGGTTGTGTTTTACTTACTGGGGTGTAACGGAATTTGCGTTTAGGTGGATCCTCGGAGGAGGAGGTAGCGGCGGCGGCGGCGGCGGCGGAGGGGGGTAGTGGAGTCCACCGACAGAGGAGGAGGCGAGAGCCGTTGTTGTTGTTGTTGTTGTTGTTGTTGTTATGGCCGTTGGAGTGGCTGTTGTTGCGGTAATTGAGGGTGGGAGAAGGGGACACGTGGACCCATTTCCTCTTCCACTTCCTGACGGGACCATTAAGAACAGTGGACGTCGCTGATGGGCCGTACCGAGACGAGGACCGGCCCAACCGAGATCCCACTCCCTCCATTTTTCTCACCCCGAAATCTCGGCTTTGTAATTCAGGAATCGCCGGTTTTTTGGGTAAAAGATGTAATTCAGCAGAGCAGAGGATGATACGTGAGGACTCCTCGCTGGGAGTTGAGGCTTCAGAGCTTTACTTATAGGAGGGGTTCGGGAGCCAACGGTGTCGTTCTCATATTGACTTGAAAACGAAACTAAGGCTACGTTTGTTTACGGTAATTAACTTGTTTCTGATATTTGAGAGGTAACCAGGCAGGGTACCCGTGCTAGCTGCATTTTAAGTAAATTTTTAATATAAAAGAATAACGTATCAGCATTGGAATTTTTTTCTTAAGTATCATAAAATATTTTTATTGAAATTTTTTTAAAAAAATATCTAAATAAAATAAATTCACTGAAAAAAATCATAAAAAAGAATGGTTAAAAGCAATTAAATATTAAGTTGATTTTCCTTTCAAGTTGTAAAAAATACACATGCTAATATTTGATGCGTTACAAGGAAAACCTTTTGAATTCTTTTATTTAATTATATAATAATTAAAATGGACCTTTTAAGAAATAAAAGATATATTTTTTAATCCAAATTATTTTTTTATTATTCATGTAAATATTTTGCTTTCACAAAAAAACATATATTTTATATTTTTATTAACAATGTGGTTTATTGAATAAAAACTTAAGGAAATCAAAATAAATATTCAAATAATTCGAAATAAGAAAGAAAAATATTTTTTTTTAATTGTGTTTCTTTTTATTTTATTTTTGAGAAAAAACCATATCTTTTTTATCAGAAAAATTATTTTTTAAATACAAACTTATCATAATCTTAAAAGTAAGTTTTAATTAAAAAAAAAATCATGAATAGATAAAATCATGAATGTATTAAAAAAAATATAAAAATATTAAATTTGAGAGAATTATATTAAAAAAACATCATAAAAACAACAAAATAAATACTTTATTCATATAGCAAATAAACAAAACCATATTTGGTTCATATATAATTATTTTGAAAAAATAATTTTTAATATTATTATAAAAAGCTCTAATATTATTTTAAAACTATAACATAATCGGATAACTATTAAGATAAAAAAATCAAGGGCTATTTTTCTTTTTTAAAAAAGGTGAAGCACCTATGTTGGAATGATAGGCTTGCATGTTTAACCCAAACTAAAAAATCCAAATGCACTTAGGCTTAGAAGATCATGCTCGCGTGCCTATTTGATCTTCATGTTTTTGCCTATATTTTTCTTAAATGGAAAGGTTGACGCATTATTCACCTGCAATATTTTATGTTCTATAGAAATGGCTCTGATGATCAAGAAGACAGGGTTTAAGCTTTTGGATCCTTAAAACTAGAATTTTAACATTGTTAACCCAAAAAAAAATAAAAAAATATTGTCATATAGACCTTTAAAACCTAGTTTATAACTACAAAACACATTTTAATTGGATTAAATCAAATCAAATTTAAAACTTTATGAAGCCCTGATCTATTTTTCTAAACATCATTAAAAGTAGAAACCACCTCTATTGAGTTCTCATCTTAAAGATGAATTCATGGACACAAGAATTCAGTCATCTAAGAGTTTTCTCTCTTTCTTTTCTTTTCTAACAACTCTCTCTCTTTTTTAACAACAGTTCGAATTGAAATGCAAAACATCTAAAGTTTGATGACTAAAATATAAAAGTTAAAAAGAATAGGGGACAAATATGTAAATGATGAAACTTGAGGGATCAAATTAAAATATTTTGAGCATTTTGAATAGTTTAAATGGAATAAAAAAAAGCTATGTTTTTTTTAAATAATCGTGGTCCTTGTTCTTGCAATCTTTTACTTTAAGAATAACCTAAAATTTAATTTTATAAAATTAACCTTTAATTTGATGCTAGAATATTCAATTCCACAACAAGTATATCAGAACATGCTAATCAAAATAAATCTCAACATGTAAAATTATGCCAACTTGACTTGCCATGATGAAATTGAAAAGAAATAAAAATTAATGAACAAAGTGTAAAACAAAATAAAAAATATTAAGAGACATAAAAGAAAAAAAAGGTCATAAATGATGACAATGAAGTGCAGAAAGGTATGTGATATATAAATAGTAAAAAACCCAAATGTTTTTTGTTTATTTCATAATATAATTAAAACTTTCATTACTCAATTTGCCAAAATTGATTAATTAGTCTTTCCAAATAGTCTTTTAATTGATGCTAACATTCCTAATTTAACATTTAAAAAAAAAACAAATATAACTCATTATCAAATTTTATTGTTGAACCTAATTACATTTACTCTATATTTAAGAAATTTTTTTGAAAAAAACCTCAAATTGATAACATGATTAAATTTAAAATAAATTTAAAATTATAGAAATTAAATATGTAGTTTATAAAACTACAAGGATTAAATAATTAGTTTTATTAATTATAAGAACCAATCAATGAGGGAATACATCATCAAATTCACTTATTATTGTGGAAAGTGTGCAACTAACCACTTTGTGAAATTGATGTTGTTTAGTTCATCACTAACAAATGTGATAAATCTTTACAAGCAAACAAAATCATTACAAGTAGTAAATTGTTTCTAAAAAAAAGAGTATCGAACCCACAACAACTAGTTATGCTATTGAATTTTGAGATTTATCAAAATAGCTATAATTTAGAAATAGAACTAAGATTTTATAGAGTTGACCATCTAAATTAAATTACAGTGTTTGACAAAAGTAAATTAAAAGAAAAAATAATAAAACTTATGATTATAAAGATAATAAAGAATAAATCTAGAGTTTTTTAATTTCACCTAGTTAGTCCCACACAATTTATTATTTCTTATTATAAAATCTCAAATCTTCATATTGATGATTAAAATATCTTTTAATTATTTAATGTTTTCTCTCAAACAACATTAAAAATATATTCACCTAATAATTCAACATATCTATGTGTAAATATAATTATTTGAAGATTCATTAAGTTCTTTGAATTTTTTTTAATATAAAATCACACTAATTACAACAAAGTATCTTTATTTTTTTGCTTAACTAATGGTGTTTAGTCCTAAAAGCTTCTAATAATAAATTACCTCTCAATCTCATTATGATTTATTAGATCAAACAATAATTTGCCAGAAATTTGTAAGCAACAAGATCAACGATAAACACTCAAAATATAATTAAATAGAAATAAATAACTTGAAATTTAAATTATCCAATCAAAACTAGACTATATCAAAGCCCTCAAACAATAAGATTTAGTACATAATCTATATAAAATAAGTCATGTTCATATTAAAATACATCAAAGAAAAATTAAGGAGAAGAATAAAAACTCTCTTACTTGGAATCATTTGAAGAAGCATTCCACTATAGCGTATGATTTCTTCTAACTCTTTCTTTCTTGTTTCTCCTCTTTTTAATGGTAAAAATAACCTCTTTTAATCATCTCGAATCATGATATTTTCCTTCTCTTATCTTTCTTTGGTTCAAAATCTCTTTTTATTTGTTTCCTAATTTTCTTTTCTAAAATTGATAGGTTTCAATCTAACATTATACTTCCAATAACTTAATCAATAAGAACTCATGATCTCATATTCCTAGTTTCATCATGAAACATTGAACATCTTTATTATTTCACCATAAACTTAACATCATACATTGTGGTATCACACACCAGCATGACCCAACATTTCACATCAACCAAAAACTAAATTTAAACGTTAAGAATAATTTAAAATAAATAAAAAGAGAATCTAAAAGTTGTTGGATCATTGTTGGTGCATGACTATAATAATTTGACCATTTATTGCCAATAGTGAGATTTTTTTCAATGTTTTCTCGGCACGTGGCTAGGTTTAAGATAAACTTTGGGGTCTATGCTCGTCATTAATGAAGATAGTAAAGATAACCACAACCAATAGACCATATCAAAAACATAAAGGGGATGACTAAAATTGCTTCTCTTTTATTGACATTATTCTATACTCATTTAATTTTCTATAATGGGTAGCATTGTTTCTATAATTAACGGTTATTATAGGGTTGAACAAAGAGGTTGAAGTCATTAGCACCATAGCAATTTTTAGTGTAAAGAATTATGAAAGAAAATCAAACTAAAAGATAAATAGAAATAGAGGGAAAATAAAAAGTGAAAAAAAAGAATAGAAAAATAATTTTTGCTAGAATGAACCCATTAAATTCTAGCAGGTTGGTGAAGGAGGAAAATAAAAGGATAGAAGGAAAGAGAAATCAATTATAGCCATTCTTTTTTAGATATATATTATCTTTTTTTTTTGGGTTTCTCCATGATTACTTTTTTTTTTTTTTTGTCTACCATTCTTTTGTGGTGTGTGTTTCTTTTCCTACCTCATTTGAGTTTAGCATTATTCTCTTGAATCTTTCACTCCATTCACACTCATTTTTTATTTGCTTGATTTTTCTTTTCATCTTTCTTTTTTTTTTCTTTTTTTTTCATGCTTGCCAAAAACATGTGAAATATATATAATTAGCTAAAAATAATGAAAAAAACAATATAATTAATAAATTTTGGGAAATGATGGATTTTTATATAAAAAAAATATTTTTTTTGTGTTTTGTTGGATTTCTAGTATAAAAAAATCTAATCATGTGATGGTTGACCTAATCATCTTAGCAATTCTAGAAAAAACCTAGATGAATGACAAATAAGTATTTTGAGTAAAAAGATCAGGACAATATCTTTTTTTTTTAAAAAAAAATATATTGAGACAATAACATATTAGATCGATTCAGATTAATCTAATTTAACTTGTCAAATTTATGAACCGAGTTGAAGGATGATAACCCCAAGAAAGCAAATAAAAAAAAAGTTATAATGCATAATTCTCAATCAATCTCATGTTGAATGATGAAAAAAAAATCAATTAAAAAAGTATAAAAAAAGACTCGCATAAACTCAGGTTAACCTGCTAAACTCGCGATCTTAGTCATAAAACCATGATAAAATTGAAAATAAGTTCAATTTAATAAAAGACAAAAGATGATATAAGTCAACTTGAGTTAACATATCAAACTTGTAATTCGAGTTATAAGTCTAGAATAACCTCATAAAAAGTAAATCAAAACAAATTATGAAACCACAATCGAATTCAACCCACCTGAGCGCTATAATTATTTTTAATTTAATAAATTAATATATTTTAAATTAATTAATTTTCAAAAAAATTAAATTTCAATAAATTAAAAATGTCAGACATGTGGGCTTACCAGACTGATGTATCTAGTCCTAAAAATCTATCATTTTAGTTGTTGAAACATGGTTAACCAATAATTTTCTCTTATCTCGATTGTTTTTTAGCAAATTTTTCTTTTTTATCAAATTTTTTGATTAAAAAATAAATAAAATGAACTTTTAATTTAAAATCACAATTTAAAAAACTAGAGGGACTGAAATAGTAGAGAAAGGAAGATAAGCTTTCCCAGTTTTTCAGAAATATCTTGGCTCTGCATGCATGACAAAAGACTGTTTGATACGTGAAGACACCTCGCAATGAATACGACCTTTGCCCTCAAATCCCGTTTTGCTTTCCAAACGCACCATTATACCTTTGATCATCATTTCTGCATCACCGTGCATAATACCCTCGTCATCCATCTTAACTACCATACTGCCACTGACGTCTTTTGTCGAAGATAGATAACTCAAACACGCGTTTCATTAGCAGTTAATGGACCTGTGAGTCATAGTATTTTGCAGTCTTTTGATCTTCGATTTATACAGTGATATATCTAAAATACCCTCCAAAGTGGAATTTCCTTGGCAAAAAGTTGGAGATCGAAACTATAACATTTTAAAAGATTAAAATATAGTCTTCACTGCACCACCAAACTACTGGTTTTGTTGAACTGCCGATCTCTCTTGTAATAAAAGCTAAAAGAATTAATGTTTCCCTGTATATATATTTATGTTTTACAGTGCATTTCTACAGAAAAATTATTGTTTTATCCTTAATAATTTTTATAGCATGTTTTCAGAAGTAATATAATATTTTTCACATGACATATTTGCTATTACAAGATTAAATAAAAATAAAAGAGTCTTTTGATCTTTGATTTGCACAATAATATATCTAAAATACCCTTAAAAATTGAGTTTCTTTAAATTAAATTTTTGATTTCTAAGATTTTTGTTTTTTTTTATCAAATTTTAATTTCTTTTCAATTTTGTTTTTGATCCATGATCTTATTTTTAATTTTTTCATATTTGATCTCCAAACTTTTAATTTTAATTTTTGTTTTGGATTATTTTGTGAATTTGACTTTTCTTTTTAATTTTCCCTTTAATTCAATAATGGATGATATTTAAGGTTTGACCCTCAATGTTTTAATTTTAAATTTTGATTCTTAGCCTTTTTATAAAATTTTAATTTATTTTCAATTTTATCCTTTGATCCAAAATCTTGATTTTTTTTTTAATTTGTTTCTCATTCTTTTTATTTATATATTTTTTTTAATTTTGGATTCATTTGTTAATTTGATCTTTTTTTATTTCAATTTTGCCCTTCAATTCGAAATTTTAGTTTATACTCTTAATTTTTTTTTTCTTCAAATAAGGTCTTTATTCTCTTAATTGCTTCTTTTTTATCCTTAAATTTTATTTTTTTTATCATTCAACATTTGATTTATTGGGATTTGATCTCCACAATTTTTCTCAATATATCTAAGCCTTACTCGAGTGTTAATCCTGGATAACTATAGGGTCATGGGTTGAGTGAGTTGACCTGGGTTAACCCGAGTCAATCAAATCTTTTTGTTTTTATAAAAAAATTCAAAACGATAACATTATGGGAAAAAAAAGTCAACGGGTTTTGACTGGATTTTTCTCGGGTTAACTCAAATGGAGGTAAACCCGGGTTTTTAACCATCTTACACTGGATCAATTCTCCCCCGATTTCTTTTAAAACTTGGCCTGGTCTAAATCTCGAGCACTTAGGTCACGGGTCAACCCATCAAGTCCAGCCAAGTTTTAAAATAGTAGCTTTCTAGATGCAATGCTATCAGTTTAGTCACTAGCTAGATGCATGAGTTTAAAATATTAATATGAGTTGACGTTGTTTTCTTTCTTGATTTTGATTTCATCATTCGTAGTTGTTAGTTTTGAAAAATGAACATTGTTATTTTCCTTGGTTTTCTTTTAAATCAGCTTATCTCTATCTCATGATTTAGGTAAGAGGTTTGTCCAGGTGACCCAAGATTTTTTTAAGTCACCTTTTTGTTATCCTTTTTTTATTTTGACCTTTCAAATTCAATTCTTTTAAAATTAAACTTCGTTTTTTTTCCTTGACCTCACCAGGTTTTGCTAATGCTTTTTTCTTTAGATTTCTTTTTCATTGATTTTCCCCCTAATTTTATCCTTTTATATTTTAATTCTTGAGGATTGGCAATAATTATTTTTTTCAATTCTCTTTCTATGATGTCAAGTCATGGATTTTTTTTCGTTCTTTAAAATACATTGGCAACACTTAAACATTATTTTTTTATGTTGAAAGAAAATTGGCCCAACCTGTTGCAAAGTGAGGACCAACTATCTAGTAAACTTCTATATATATACATATATAAAAATTGTTATGCCTATAGCTTTAAAATCAAAAACAAAAAATATCAGTAAAAGATTGTTTGTCATTGTGGTAGAAGTTTCTTTTTAAAATGCTTTTCATTTGGAAATGCATCAAAATATTTTTTTTTATTTTTTAAAAATTTATTCTTGACACCAACACATCAAAACGATCCAAAAAATTAATTTAAAGCAAAAACAAATTCAATTTGTTTCAAAAGTGCGGTGCCCCCGCAAAAACAAACATTGTGAAACTCATGACTTACACAATGTAAGGAGGCAATCATAAGTAGACAACATGCATTTTGATATATTCTAGTTCTCAAAACCGCATATCATTACAACTCAGTTCAAAAAAAATTTAAACTTTAAAAAAATCAGATTGTAAGTAACTTTTTGGTATTATTATTAAACTTAAAATTTCAAAACCTTATATAATCTCACTTTTTGTCTACTCTAAGTTTAAAATTAAATGGTGTGAGAGTCACCTTGACGTGATCCAGTCAATTTGAATGATTCAAAAGCAACCCGATGACCATTAAAAAAAGTGGGGAAGAAGACTAATTCTAGCTTTCAAGCGTGAACCAGGTCTGGGAATCAGCAAGAGGTATTGGATTAGGCATTAGCGGTCAAAGCATTGATTCTAAGCCAGCTTAGATACGAGTGAGCGAAGCAAGCCTACGCCTGCGAGTTTCCATTAACAAAGTGAGAGTAGATGCGACAGAAGAAAGTTATGCCACCAATCCCTAATCGACAAACTCCAATTCTCATACGAAATCTGAATCCGAAAGGGAGGGGCACAAAAGTACACCTACGCACTGGTATGTAATAAATAAACCAATGATGCGGCTTAAGTGGAGTAAGTCTTAATCAAATGAAATGGAAAAGGCAGAAAGAATTCTCTTCAAAAGCATAAACAAGCAGAAGGAAGATCTTCGGATAAGCATGAAATGCCAAATCGGCAGCAGGAAAAGAAGAAATGTTTTGATCTTCTTGTCGACGTTCTAAGTTTCATGTGCCACTAAATTAAGCCTCTTTTTGGATTTGTATGAGAAAAAAATTCAGAAAAAAATGATTAAATTAAAAGAAAAAACCTTTCGACTTGACTTCTTACCTAACACGGATTTAAAATTAAATGTGTGAGATTTGTTCTAATGTGATCCAATCGACTTGCTCAGTCCAAAGGCAACCTGGAAGACTGGTAAAAATATTTTAAGGATGAAATTGAGGAAAAAATAATGAAATTGAAAGAAAAAAAAACCTTCTAACATGACTCCTTACCTATTCGGGGTTTAATATCTAAACATGTGGGATTTTCCCTGTCATAACCTAATCAACTTGGCTAGTCCAAAGACAACCTGAATGATTGAAAAAAAAATATATAGGGATGAAATTGAAAAAAAATGACAAAATCAAAAGAATAAAAGACCTCCCGACCCAACTCATTGCTTAGTCCGAGTTCAAAATTAATAAGTTGGATTTTCCATGACATAACCCAATAAACTTATCCAGCCCAAATGCAACCCGAGCGACCAATAAAAAAGCACAAGGACAAAATTGAGAAAAAAAACAAAGAAATCAAAAAAATAAAAAAAAAACTTGTTTTCACTATTCATATGAATAGTGAAGCTGGTATGTATGACCCTGAGTTTTTTTTTTGTGTGTATGCTAGATTTGTGGCGCACGCTATGTTGCAGCTAAGCTAAAATATTTTTTAGCACAAAAAAATAAAAGAATAAACAAGTACCATGTCTTTGGTAAAAGTAAGAAGATTTTGTGAGTTATAGATGTGACTAGGTTCAACAAGTTCGCTTCATTCAATCACTATATATATATATATATATATATATATATATATATATATATATATATATAATCACGATAAATAAACCAAATTAAATAGAAAAACGATCATAATGACATGTATACAAAACTCATGGAAATATTATGAAAAAATTTCTAAAGCAATTACCCAAGTCAACTTATGTTAGCCTACTATCCTCGCGATGTAAGTTGTGAGATCATGATAACATAGCAGAAAGGAAATAAAAAAAAAATTACAAAACTTAATTCCCAACCAACGCAATGTAAAAGGATGTAATTGGAAAAAAATCAACTAACAAAAAAGACAAAAAAAAAAACTACCTAAGCAAACATGGTTGAATCCGCCAAACTCACGAGGAGTCATGAGACTAGGATAGCCTCATAAAAAGCAAACAAAAAAAGCATATGAAAGGTGAAATTGAAAAAAAATATTACTACAAATAGCAATAAAAGAATCAAGATCAATTTTAACATAAAAAACAAATAGACCTCTTTGTCATCTTAGAATAAGCCGGGCATGGAAACCAAAGAGATGTGAAGAAAAAGGAGATAAAGAAAGAAACAAAGAATGGCTTGCTAGAGACAAACTAAAGCTTTTCCTCCAACACGTTTCTCTAAGTAAGGTGAAACCCCTTTAGATGATTCTAACAATATCAAGGAAGGCATCCTTTTTAGCTCCCAAATTGCCATATAAGTTGCCATCAATTCCCCCTTTCCTTCATTTTGATCTATGATTCGGAAAAAAAGAGGCTCAAATATGTTTAATTTTTAGATTTAATCCCAAGAGATTTAATTATTTTAGATGGATAAAACTGATTTTTATTTTGTTAAATTGAGCATAAATCAAGTGGCACAATTGTTCTTCAACATCGCGTTAACTTTATACCAAGTCAGCATAAACAAATTATCAAGTCCAAAATCAAGCCAAAAAAATATAGATGGATTAAATTAAAAAAATCTTGAGTGACCAAAAAACCCAAAAGACATAAATAAAAAGAAGAAAAAACAATATGAAGTGTTATTAAAATCCGCAGTGGATTGTTTATTGCTCTATAGTAATTTCAATAGCTCTTTTATTTTGTAATATATATATGAAGAAACTAATTGTTTGATTTATAAGCCAATAAATCATCGCCTTTCTCATCCTGTTGACTAGGTCAATTCTGATAACTTTGAATACAAGTCATGTATGCAAAGTATAGTAGTTTTCATTTGATGACATAAGCATTTCACATGATTTTGATTATATATCTTGTATTTATTGACTTAGTTTATAAATAACATGATATAAGCATTTCATATGTTTCTAACAACTTCTTGAGTTGTGAAGGAAGAGTTTTAGTAAATGGGATTATATGAGCCAAAATATACAGTTTATAGAGATTAATTTTATCACGGGTTTGAACAAGTATATAAATTACTATATTTATATATAATAATCTATTAGGTTATCAATGTTAGTTAGTTTAAAGTTTTTTTAAAAAAACTATCGATAAATTATCATATTTATTACTATTTTTGGATGTTAATTTTCTAGTGATTAAAAATATTTTTATTTGAGTTAAAAGTATAAACAAACATTTTGTAAAATTATCTTGATTTACCATATATCACTATCTTTTTTTTTTTTAATTTAGTGCATAAAATTATATAAATAAATAAAAAAGCTCATTGTATTTGTTTTCTCATATAAATTAGGTAAAAATACATCAATTATAAAATAAATAAAATTCAAATGTTAGATCACATAAGAAGTAATATAATATTATTAAATACCTTTCATTTACTTTCTCAAATGCTTAACTATAATTATATAGGTGATTATAATCTTTTAACAATATATATAAAAATCCTAAAATTAGAAGGACTAAAATAGACTTTGGAAGGGCACATCCGATAATATCTATATTTTTTTTTCTATCATTGAGCCCATTCTAATGTAGTTCTCATTTTTTTTTAATCCATATTTCTTTAATTTATTTGTTGTGTTTTTTGAAAATTTTATGATCTTTATAGTTTCCTAGAAAAATAAATTACCCCTTATAATAGAAAAATTACAAGATTACCTTTAGTCATGTAATGATGGATTGCATAGCTTTTTCTATGGCGGGGTTCTTATTGTTGCATTTGATATAATAAAAAGACCTCCAAAATTATATATATATATATATATATATATATATATATATATATATATATATATATATATATAAAGAGTTGTCACCTAGTACTTTAAGGAGACTAAGAATTCTAAAATATAAACCTTAAATGGAGTCGCTACTTAGTACTTTATGGTTTAAAAGATTCAAGTAAGAAGTTGATTATGCCTAAAGAAAGATATGAATTACCGTTATCATATCTTTTCAACTAAAGGTTATTTTAATTATGTGTTTTCTTATAAATTTATTTTGAGGCTATTAACTATCTAAATTATTTATAAAGTGATTTGCAAGTCATTTATTATTTTATCAGCATTTTCTGAATAAGCATTGGACCCTGAATTAAGAGTTTCACAATTTGATGATTTTTTTGTTTTTTTGTTTTTTGTTTTGAGTAAAAAGAACATCATTCTATACCTACATCGATTCCAAAAACTTGAGACTCGTCAACCTTGTTGTTAAAAACCAAGCTTCAACCAAAACATCACTAACTTGATAAAAACTTGATGAAAATTTGTCAACGCATTCTTGACCTAATTTTAGGGATAAGAAATTCATGTTAGGTCTAAGGCAATCCCTAAAATTAGGAAACTCATTGACTTAACCATTTAAAAGCTTAAGCAAAACTTGACGATAAATCATCGATTTATCATGAAACTTGTTTT
Source organism: Populus tomentosa (assembly GCA_018804465.1). Taxonomy (NCBI): domain Eukaryota; kingdom Viridiplantae; phylum Streptophyta; class Magnoliopsida; order Malpighiales; family Salicaceae; genus Populus; species Populus tomentosa. The sequence continues at coordinate 34,356,016 of CM031969.1, forward strand.
AAAATAATAATAAAAAAAAAAACAATGTGTTAGGTCTATGTCAATCCCTAAAACTAGAAGACCCATTGACCTAACTATTAAAAACAAGCTTGAACTTAACTAGACAATAATTTGATGAAAACTCATTTATTTGTTATCAAGACTCGTTTTAAAGTTAAAAACAATGTTACTTTTACGCCAGTCCCTAAACTTGGAGATGTGTTGACCTAACCATAAAAAAAGTTTAATCAAAGAATATTTAGGGAAATACACACATGCCAAAAAGATAAACCACTAATGGTTTCACCATAATTAACATCACTTAAATTGTTCCATTCAAGCAAGAGATTATAATTCAAATCTAATGCATATCAAATATTAGGCCCAACATGAAACAAATAAACTCCTAAAACAAATGGAGTAAACTGAAAAATCCATGTATAGCTCTCAGTTTAACCAAGAGAAAATAAATCTAACATAAACTCTAAATTAAACTCTCTACCAATTGAGTTATCAAAAGAGGAAACAATCAAGAAAACAAATAAAATAAAGCATGTTATTGTATAGCCATATTCTGAAAAGCAAAATTAGAAATGAACAAATATATTTATTATAAAAAGGACATGAGTTTATACCTTGATGAAGCTATTACTGTTGTATATTCTCACTTTCTTGGTTTCTTTTTTTTTCCCTTTTTTTTGGTGTTTTTTCCTCTTTCTAGATTGTCTGATCGAGTTCCAACTAAGCTTGCTTCATTATGACTTCTATAACTTCATATGCGGCTGAAATTGAAACAAGGTCTGGGCTATAATGAACTTTTGGACAAGTTCAAACTTTCTTATTTTTTGCTATGATTTGAACTTCAAAATGACAAAATTGGATTTTAAACTCGTTATAAAAGTTTTAAAGCTTATATCTTAACTTTTTATCAAGCTAAAATACACCTAAAACCAATGTGTTTAGATCAAGTTAGAATCTGAAAAACAAATAGTGTTCTTGTTTGACTAGACCATACCAACTAGGATTTGCTCTTTATGACTAACTTGATTTTCACCTCTTCTAAAGCAAGCCTATGATGGTGTATATTATCTCTTTTTCAATTTACCTTATCTCTTAATTAAGCCTTTCTTTTATAGGCCTCAATAAAAGACCTAGAACTCTCTCGATTTACAAGATCATAGCCATTGATTCTTTAATAATAATCTTGGTTGTCCATCTCTCTCTGTACTCAATGTTAGCCTGATGTTTTTATCTTATCTTAAAGTGTGTTTGTTTTTTAGGTAGCTTTTGTGCCTGTGGTTTGAAAAAAGTAAGTTTTAAAAAAGTATGGTTAGCTGTGGTTAGTTAGATTTAGATACGTGTTTGATAAAAATTGTGGTTGAAGTTTATGTGTAGCAAAAAACATGTATAAAATATTTGGTTGTTGTGTTTGGAAGTGTGGTTGCGGTCGATTTTCAAAGTGTTTTTTACTTGGAAATGTATTAAAATAATGTCTTTTTATTTTTAAAAAATTATTCTGCATATCAACGCATCAAAATGATCTGAAAACATCAAAAAATATTAATTTGAAGAGAGAAAAAAATAAAAATAAATTCAAATTTTTTCACAAGCGCTTTTGAAAGGAAAAAACAAACAAGGTTTTACAAAACTCAATTAAAAAAGCATTTAAAAATTACTTCACAAAAACTGCGTTTCAAACTTAATTTTTAAATGGGCCCCGCAGCATTAAACACAGTTTGGTGTGTTACCAAACACTTTGTTGCGTTTGTTTCACCGTAAACGCAAAAGTCAATGGAAAACAAACGGAGCCTTAACAACATAATTTAAGGCTTGAAGAGGGTGTCTTTTATGGTTTTATTGTAGTTGGTACAAAGAACAAACACAAGTGTTTTAGCTTCATAATAAAATTGCAAATAAGAAGCAATGATTATGGTTTTTGGTGGTTGAACGTATTATGTTTGTAGGAAACAATAAAGGATGAAAATGATGTTTTTATGTGGTTGATTTAGTAGCAAGTATAGGGGATGCAAGGGTACATTATGGCATGTTTTTATAGAAAAATAAAAGGGTGTAAAGGGTATAATTTTTGGTAGAATGTACAGGAAGAAATAAAGTCAGAAAAGGATGTCCTTTGATGATTGTTTTACAGTAGTTGCATAATGAAAATGTGAGTTTTTGGCTTGATTTTGTAGCTATAAATAAGGTGCAATAACATGATATCTTGTGAACTTCAAAGATATTGAGTTGAGTTTTTCTCATTTCCTCATTCTTTTTCTTACTATATTTTTTTGTTGAACATACAATGAATTTAGATAGCTCAACACACTAAAAAAATAAAAATAAAATCATATGTACATATTTTGATATATATATTTTTTTTTCTTGCATGCAATGTAACTTATTTTTAGATAGCTTATTAATCGATGATTTTTATATTTCTTTCATATAACTAACCCTTTTAAGCTTGATTTCTGCAAGACCATTAATTAGGTTTCTTAGTTGTCTTAATACTAGGTCCAACTCCTTTTCTTTATATTTTTCTTTCAAGTTCCTCATTCGATACCTCATATGATAATTCATAAAACAACAATTAGCTCCTTATAGTTTAAGGACTATGTCCTATTTATTATCTTCATCCAACTTCCATCCAATTGGGATGTTAGTAATTGAATTTTTAAAATGTGTACACATATTGCAATCCAAATGGAGTATATTTGAGATTTTGTTGACTTTTGAAGGGTGAGATTTAATGATTGAGACATGCATGTAATTCCCTTTGTCAAATCTAATCTTATTTATTTCTTTGGTCATAAATCTAATGTAAGTTATTATACAATTTAGTCTTTATTTAAATTCAAATTATTTGAGCCAGATATTCTATTAAAAAAATCTAAAGTATATAATAATCTTTCAAAAATATAAAAATTTTTATTTTAGTTTTTAATAAATTTATGTGAACTTGTAATCATATAAGAAATGAAGGGAAAAAAATATCTGAAAAATTTTATTAATATAATAATTAATAAAAAAAATATTTGAATTATAGATACTATTTACTTAATTATAAAAGAGAAATTATATGAATCTCATACTCTATCAATGAAAAACAAATGTATAAGGAATATTTGATGATTTCCCTTCATAATCTTATTAAAAAAAAAAAAGGCCTACATATATTATTAAGAGAATTGTCGTAACTTGATTTTAACCCTCTTTTTTATCATATTTTTACTTTTAAAAAATAAAGAAAAATACAAAAATATAAAATTTTTCAAGAAAAATACATTTTTGATGCCATTTAGACAATTTGTGGCCATTTCAGGATTTTTAGCCTATTCAATTATCATTTTCATGTTAGCGAATTCTCAAAAGTTAAAGTTCTAAAAGATTCAAAATATGTGAAAGAACAAAGAAAAAAAATAACTATGTTTTCCTCCTTTTCTTTCTCACGTCCATAACAAAAATGTAAAGACCTTTTAATTGCTCCCCCATATTATTTTTTCCTCTCATCAGAACAAACCAAAGCACATGCTCTCTATCTCTCTGATACCATATGCTAATCAAAATCATAAATCAACCTCTAATGGTCATAGAAATTGCAGTAAAATCAAGCCAAAACAACACTCTTTTCACTTTTTAACCTACTACAAAAACAACTATATAAGAACACCTTTTTAAGCCATTGTTCATGCTACAACTTTTGTTTATTATTTTTTAAAATATCCAAAGTTTTTTGTTTAATAAAAAAAGTAAAAAGAAAAACCTATTCCTATGGGGAAACTAGAAACTTAGCAGACTAGGGATGTAGCTTAAAATGGTATGATCAAAGAACTTTTGAACCAACAAATCTAAGAAAGCTTGTCATGTCAAAGAGGAAAAAAGAAAAAAAGAGAGTTAATAACAATAATCAAATTATATATAAGCATCTTCAATTATTTATTTTTAATATGATTTGCAAATAAACCACAAAGCTTGGGTTTGCATGGACACCTTGTTATTGGAAGATTATGACTTCAGGACTTGATAATGTACACAAAAAGAATTAAACATATAAGCAAACAATCAAGGTTTCAATTTTTAGATGTTGAATTTAGTTTTATATTAGAGTTATCGCCCATGAAATGTTGAGCCAAAATTGAAACTATGGCACAAACACACATACTACATTGTCATTGATCAATCATCCCTTAGTGATTTATTATAGCTATATGTATATATAATATATACACGAAACATAAATGTATTTTTAAAACATATTTATATAAAAAACAAGATACAAATGAAATCAAAGGCAATATGGTTTAAAAAACCACAAAGTGATTAATTGAAAAGATGTTCAAAATGCATGCAAATAATTATAAGAATTTGCACAAAATAAGATAACTTAAACCCTAAATGGGTTAAGGACATTTTTAAAAAGTAACACAAAACAAACAAAGATGAACTTCAAATGGGGTAAAATATAAAATTAAGATTGGAATAAATTTAAAATCCATGTTCATTGACACGACCAAAAGATTGATGTCTTCTCCCAAGTGTAAGAGTGTCGAAGTAATAAATAACCCGACAAAACCGGGGTCAAACCACAAGAAGGTTAATTGTATAAATTATAGACAACAACAACAACAATAATAATAAATAAGAAGAAGAAGAAGAAGAAGAAGAAGAAGCTGATGAGAACTTTGAGATTAAAGAATAATATAAGGATTAAACAATAATAAAAACAAATGTCAAGGTTAGAGGATCCACTAATGGTATTTCAAACAAGTATAGTACAAACTCTTATTATTCAACTGAAAACCACACACAAAGAAGGTTCCAATTGGATAATTTGCAATGGCTCATTATAAATTGTTAACATGATCATATTAATTATCTTATTTAAGTAACACCAAACTTTTAAATATTTTCAGGAATTCATGGTGCTAACTTATATTAACAACAAATCAAGTTCCTTTCATAGCGCATGTGTAGGTAATACCATACAGTTGGGCTATGAGAGTGTTAAGCATTTGTTGTGTCAAGTGTTATACAACACAAATCTAGATTAACTATTTAACAAGCAAGGTATTGAGAATTAGTAAGATAAAAAGATAAGACATGTTAATATTAATCATTAAAGTCCATGTTGAGTTTACACTATACTTATTCTTGCACCATTAGTATAACCTTTTCACCTTGACATAATAAACTTAGCTAAACATAATGAATACCATACGATTGGGTTATGAGAGTGCCAAACATTTGTTGTACCAAGTGTTATACAACACAAATCTAGATTAACTATTTAACAAGCAAGGTATTGAGAATTAGTAAGATAAAAAGATAAGACATATTAATATTAATCATTAAAGTCCATGTTGGTTTACACTATATTTATTCTTGCACCATTAGTATAACCTTTTCACCTTGACATAATAAACTTAGCTAAACATAATGAATACCATACGATTGGGTTATGAGAGTGCCAAACATTTATTGTACCAAGTGTTATACAACACAAATCTAGATTAATCATTTAACAAGCAATGTATTAAGAATTAGTAAGATAAAAAGATAAGACATGTTAATAATAAACATTGAGGTCCATGTTAAGTTTACACTATACTTATTCTTACACCATTAATATAACCTTTTCACCTTGACATAATAAACTTAGCTAAACATAATGAATACCATACGATTGGGCTATGAGAGTATGAAGCATTTGTTGTACCAAGTGTTATATAACACAAATCTAGATTAATCATTTAACAAGCAAGGTATTGAGAATTAGTAAGATAAAAAAATAAGACATGTTAATATTAAACATTAAGGTCTATGTTGAGTTTACACTATACTTATTCTTACACCATTAATATAACCTTTCACCTTGACATAATAAACTTAGCTAAACATAATGAAGAAGAGAAACATAAATAAACAAAATAAGAGCATAAATAAGATACAAGTTAACTAAGTAAAGAAAATGAAATGAAAAGCATAAACAAGATATTAATGAAAGCAAAACTTAAGAATTACAAAAAATATAAAAAAAGAGAGCAAGAGCAAGTTCTTGATCTGAACAACCAATCTCCTAAATACATGGCAAATGTCTCCTTTTATAGGCCAAAATTTGGAACTATTGATTTGATGACTAATTGTTGAGTGGGTGGCCAACTCTTGACTTGGTAAAAATCTTTATCTTCTTGTCTGAATAAAACGTCATTGCTCCATGAAAATTATAGTAAATTGTCTTATCTTTCCAGGAAAAAAAATTAAGGTCATTTGGACTTCTAGAACTCGAGATATGGGTTGAACACTGAATAGTGTCTAAGCTGCAAAATAGATTTGGACTTCTCCATTGTTGATTTAATTTGGACTTGAAAACGACCTTTTCAAATCTTAAACTCCACATGAAAGTTGTAGGCCTATGTCTTACCTTTCCATCCATATGAAATAGACCTAAATCTAAGATCTACAGCGCTAGATATGACCCAATTACTGAATAGTGTTTCGGTTTGGACTATACCAACATCTCTTTTCTAAGTTTAGCCATCTCTTTGTCCTTTCAATTTCAGTACTTAAACTCATCAATCAATCCTTTTATTTATGTGATAGGCCTGCATTTAAGATGAATATAAATTAAAGGTATCTTATATTATTAGATATGTTATTATAAAACATGCTTTAGTTAAGGAGTTATTAATACTTCAAGTACAAAATGATGATATAACACCTTGATAAAAATGCACTTTTAAGCACTAATCATTCATAACAAACAAAAAATATATTGTTAATAACTTTAAAAAAAAGGTTGAAATGATCAATAAAGAAACATAAGAGAAATAAAATCCCAACTCATATAAAATTGAAGCTCGTGTCAAAACTAGATACAAAATGAATAGCAACTTTGAAAAAAGTTTTACAAAAAAATGGCTTAGAATCAATAGAAGTATCATGCACATATTTTTTTGTAGATTCAATTTATTGTCAACAATGATTTTTAGAACAAAAGATCATGAAAAATTATCTAAAAAATCACATCAAATAAAAAATCAAGCAAGTCCACACCAGAACAAATCATTTTATTTTTGATAAATTAATCAATCAAATCCATAAATTTATCCTTAGAAAATTAATCAATATATTTTTTTAAAAAAAGAATCACACATATAACATAAAACAAAACAAAATAAAAATGAATAGAAATATATCCTTAGAAAATTACTATATCTGAAATGTAGCTTGTAGAAACATATATTTAAAACATATTAAATTTTCAACCAAAAATCATATTAAAAACTTGCTCAAATCAACAACAAAAAAAGTTTTTATTTTGAAAAACTATCAAGTTAACCCCTATCTATAATATATCATCAATTAGCCAACCTCCAAGTCTCTCAAATACAAAAATATGTCAATCAAAATCATTAAATATAACCAAGAATATGTTTAGTCGAACAAATCAATGAATATGAATAAGTAAAAAGGAAAGATAGGGACTTGTTACCAAAATCAAGAAGTTAAGGACCAAACTCTATCATCTCTAAAACTTTAGGGATTGAGCGACACTGAAGTTATTGAATTTTTTGGTTCAGATATATATATATATATATATATGTGTGTGTGTGTGTGTGTGTGTGTGTGTGTGTGTGTGTGTGTGAAAGATGCAAATACAAGCTCAAAAGTGTTGGTTTCTAAAGCCTAGGGATGTAGATCAATGGCTTAGGGCTTGGTTTTAAGTAAAATATTGATATTTTGGCTGAAAAAAGTAGAGATTATGAGGGTTATTGAAAAAGCGACATGATTGGTAGATTTATGAGTAATTTTGGTTGGATTTATAGAGGAAAATAAAAAGAAGGAAAGAAGATAATTGGTAAAAAGAGAAAACTAGAAAAGATGGCTTAAATGCTGTGGTTTATATCAAATTCTAACTAAGTGAAAAAGAGAGGAAGAAAAAGATCTTCTTCTTTATTTTCTTTTATCTTCTCTTCTCTTCTCTTGTTTTTTCTTTTTTTTTTTTGTGGTGTGTGTCCCCCCTTTTCTCTCTCTCTCTGTATGTGTGTGTGTGTGTGTGTGTGTGATTTGGCTTAACTTATCCTTCAAGTTTTCATTAGTTTGTTTAGAAAATTTTACTTGATATACTTAGAAAGGATAATGGAATGAATTTCAGGGAAGGATTATGATATTAAGAATATGGTTTGTACAAGAAAAATATGGATAAAAAAACCCAAATCTTGCACCAATATTTTGACTTTTCTTTTTTTTTTCTTTTTAATTTTATTGCTCCTTTGGTTTTTCACTTGACACTTTATTTTTCTCATTTTCATTTTCTTTTCTCAATTTTTATATTTTCCACTTTTCTTCTTTTATTTTTTTATGCTTTCAAAAAACATGTATAGTGTGTAAATAGCTAAAAAAACATGAAAAAATTCAAAAAAAATGACAATAGTGTAAGTATAGCCTTTTTGTTTATTTTCATTCCAATGGTAAAAAGCCATATAAAAGAGCTAATTATATTTAATTTATTTCGTATATAATTATTTTAACAACCTAATATGATCTGATTGACTTGACATATATAAAAACAACTCAGACGATTCTCAATCAACCCAATATTAAAAGGATGAAATTAAAAAAATAATTAAGGAAAATGACATAAAAAGGACTCGAGTTAACTCGGGTGAACTTATCAAACTCATGACACAAGTCATGAAACTATGATAATATCATAAAAAACAAACAAAAAGTAGATTTAAAAAATATCAGAGGGAAAAAAAATAATGAGAAAAACATTGTTGCAATAAATAGCATTTTAGCATTTTTTTTTAAATATGTAGGAATGATATTTTTAAAAGAGAAATGATAAAATAACATTTTATTTAACACTCATTTTAAAGCAAGTAAAATAAGCATCTCCAATGGAGAAGCCATATGAAGAGCTAAAAATAAAAATATATAATATTATTTTATGTTAAACAAAATGCTATTACACTATTTCACTTACAAAAATATTATAACATTTTCTTTGTAATATTTGTTTTCAGTAGTTTTTTTCCTTTGATTTTTTTAAATCTATGTTTTTTTTTTTATGAGATCATCCTAGTTTCATGACTTGTGTCATGAATTTAGCAAGCTCACCTGGGTTTATTTATGTTATTTTTTTTAATTGATTTTTTTATTTTATGTTTTAATATTAGCTTGATTGATAATTGTTCAAATTGTTTTTAGCACCGTCAAGTCAGCTAGATCATATTAGATTGTTAAAATAATTGTGTATAAAATATGTTAAAATACATTTAGCTTTTCTAAAAAGCCTTTTCCTATTAAAGTGCAAAAAAAAAAAAAACCTATATTACCAATTTAACTCTTTTAAATAACATCTGCCTTTTGGAAATGCTATAAGAATTGAAATTGGACCCCAAGAATTGAAAAGCCAAAATATTTTTTTTTTCTTCTTATTTTTAACTTTCCATTTATCATCTCCATCGGACCATAATTATAAAACTTGTGGCTGACGGGTTAATCCAGTGGCTAGATTGGTCTGGGTTAGTTAAAAGACCGGTAAATATAAAAAACCGGTCAACCCATGTCCCGGGTGATCCGGGTAAACCCGGGTGAGACCCGATATATATATATATATATATATAAAAACTTTACTTACAGTAAAAGCCTAAAAGGAAAGAACATTGTATTCTGCCATAATTTTGTTCGAGTAGAAGAAGAAAGCCAAGTGCCAAAGCCGTTTGGTGGTGAATCGGTCTCATCCAGCATCTACAAGCGGAGAATTAACAGAATTTTCAAGCCAAGGTAAGAATGATAGATCTTTCTTGCCTCTTTAATTTTTCTGTCATTTAAATCTTTCTTGCCCCTGTAATTTTCAAGACTTTGCCCAGTAGATAGTAAAACTATAAATTAACGGAACAACTTGGTTTGTTGTGCGTCTTCTCATGCAAAACAACATACTCTGAGAATCAATAATCAGACTGTGCAGAATCAGATTGTGTTTAAGTTCCTATACATATCGCTTTAGTTGATTTCGAGTTATCTGTTGACCTTGAGACCATTATCAATGACTCTAATCCATTGGAATGGCAGAGAAAGGAGAAAAGGTTTCCTCGATCCAAAACTTGTCCTCAGTTGTTAGGGTTCAAATACAAAACAGAGCTTGGGCTAATCCATATTTGTTCTTACATTAGAAGAATTAATAACATAAGGCTAGAAATAATGAATAAGCCCACTACAAATAATTGTAGAGAATATCCATTAGCTAGTTTATTTGGTAATAGCACCTGGCATTTTTAAGATGGAAGAATTGATAATTTGGTCAATTGCAAGCTCTTGATCAATTTGTCTCATGTTTTCATTGCCATTTGTGAAGTTATTTGTCTCTTGTTTTCATTAACAGTTTATTTGTCTCTTGTTTCTCTGTCCATACACTTTATTAGATGAACTTGATCAAGTTGTCCTTAATTTTCATTGCCATTTGTGAAGTCAATTTAAATTGGTCATAGTAATTCAATGTTTTTAGAATGAAATGATTAATAGTGATTTGTGTTTTGGTTATGATGAAACAACAATACAGTGTATATATATTTAAATTTTGATTTGTTTATTATTGACATAGATTATAAGAATTGATTTGTGAATTAAATAGTATCAAAGACTTAAATTCTTAGTATAGTTTATATGGGTGCTTAGTTATTTAGAATTGATTTGGTTTATTACAACTCTTTAAAATATCTTCTCAACATGGTTGCACTCCAAATAGTGATCCTTCAACTGCTCATTGATCTGAACCTTCAATTTACATGTCAACATTAAGTGGTATAAGAGGAAAAACAAATTTAGCATGGGGTCATTGCAGAGACGCTCCTAAACTTAGTGTAGGATGTAAGAAAAACAAATTAGTATGTTTATATTGTGCCAAATGTTTTGCGGGCGGAGGCATTAATCGATTCAAGCAACATTTAGTTGGAACAAAAGGAGAAGTGGAACAATGTTGCAAATGTCTTCCGGATGTTCGTCATTAAATGCTTTTAAATCTTCAGGGGAATGTTGAAAAGAAAAGGAGAGCTAGAGAAATAAAATCATATTTCAATCTATATAGTTCTGAACAAAGAGAGCATGAAGAGAGGATGATTAAATGATTAGAACATGATGATAAAGGTGAAAATGATGATGATGTTGAAACCGATGGTAAGAAGCAAATGTTACCACTAAAGGTTGCCGATAAAGGAAGGATTAAAATCACTAGTGTTGTTAAACAATCAACTGCAAGTTGTGGAAAATAGAAAGAAAATGCAATATTAGGGGCATATTTTATTTTAAGATCAACTCATGGTGCTCAAAAGTCTCTCCAAAGTTCTTGGAAAAACAAAGAAGTTATCGAACAATGTGATCTTGTTATAACAAAATGGATGATTGATGCATATGTACCATCCAATGCTGCTAATTCTATTTACTATCAACATTCTATAGATGGTATAACAACCATGAGTTCTGGTTATAAATGACCAAATTTTTATGCTCTTCATGGTTATTACCTAGCAAAGGAGGTTGATGAAGTGAAAATTTTTGTTGGGAGTTATCGAGAAACTTAGAAGAAGACTGGTTGCATATTGATGGTTAATGGATGGATAGATCAAAAGAGAAGAACTTTAATTAATTTCTTAGTATATTATGCTAAAGGAACTGTTTTTTTTATATAAATATAAAAAAAACAATAAATGCATTAGAGGCCTCAAAGACTGCTATGTTGTTGTATAAGTTGTTTAGAGAGGTTGTTTTATTTGTTGGGCTTGAAAATATTGTGCATATGGTGACTAACAATGCTTCTAATTATGTTGCTGCTAGCAAGTTGTTGGTGGAAGAATTTCCTTCAATATTTTGGTCTCCTTGTGCTGCTCATTGCATCAACCTCATACTCCAAAATGTTGGTAAGCTACAGTCAGTTTGTTCTATTTTGATCATGCTTCTAGTATTATAAAGTATATTTATAATCATTGCTATCCATTGCATTTAATGAGGAAGTTCACTGGAGGGAAAGAAGTACTTTGGCTAGCTCCTACTCATTTTGCTACTAATTTCATTACTTTGCTAAACATTTTAGTACAAAAAGATAATTTGAGAGCTATGGTGATATCTAGAGAATGGGTTTCCTCTGCTTATGCTAAAGATAATAAAGGAAAAAGGTTTGTTGATATTGTGTTGATCTCTATATTTTGGGAACAACGTGCATTAATTGTACAAATGACTGAACCATTAGCTCGAGTTCTATGAATTGTTGATAGTGATGATAGACCTCCTATGAGATATTTATTCGAGGCTATCCCTTCTGCAAAGGAAGAAATATTGAGGAGATTTCAAAGGAAAAGGACTAAGGTGCAACCTTTTCTTGACATCATTAACAATAGATGGGATGGACAATTGTATATGAAGCTTTATGTAGTGAGATTTTTGTTGAATCTTTGATTTCAATATGATGTTAATCTAATAAATATATATACAAACACCATTTCCAGACTTCTAAATGTTGTTGAAAAGTATGCAAATGGAAATGCAATTCTGCTAAGCAAGCTTACAAGTGAAATGAAGCTTAGGAATGCAGAACATGATCTTAGTAGAGTGTCCGTGAGAAATGATCGCACCCTTTTATCTCCAGGTATATTATTATTTTCATATTCAATGTAATTTAAAAATATTGTCTTGATATAATCTTACTTAATAATTTTGTATATAGATGAATGACGGGTGCTATATGGAACTTGTGCTCCAAATCTCCAAAAGCTAGCTATACGAGTTTTAAGTCAAACTTGTAGTTCTTCAGGATGCTAGAGGAATTGGAGTATTTTTTAGCACATCCACTTTAAGAAGAGAAATCGATTGGAGCATCACAGACTTAATGACCTAGTTTACGTCCACTATAATTTGAGATTAAAACAAAAGTATTTTCTTTTTATCTAATTCTTCAAAAGTTATTTATATTATTAAGTAGTGTCATTAATACTTATATTTTGTACCTGAACTTTGATTTTATATAAATTATTGGAAATGACGGAATTATGATCCAATTAATTTTGAGGCATTTTCTAACACTGAAAATTGAGTAGTAGAAGATAATCTATCATCTTTAACAACCGAAGAAGTATAAATCTTTCACCGTGATTTATCAACCATGACCATTCAAGATACTTCAAATGAAGGTAATGGAAGATTTAATCCTTTAGTTATAACTTTGTTTGAAAATAAATTATTGTTTAATATATAATGTTTATTGGTTAATTATATTTCAATTGTAGATTTGATAAATATAAATGAGATTGAAGATGAATGTGATAATGAAAATACAGAGGAGCATGATTATGTTTTGATATGAGGTTGGCTCAATTTCATTGGCATTTGATTCAAATTTTGCTCCTATAGATACCGAATAACTTAATGTCTATATTAAACCAAAGTAAAGATGTTGTTATGTTAGAAAAGTGTAGTCATTTCAATGAGGTCTTGTATTTTACCATTCTCTTTTTACAATTCTATTAGTGTTAAGAGTTTAGCATGTTTTCAAAAAAAAAATTTATGCAACTGAAGATATTGATTTATGAATTTTAGTGCAAAGTAAAGTTAGGATATTGATTCATGAATTCTAATACAAACTTGTTATTATTATTCTTATCTTTAAATTATGTTAAAGATTTGTTTATTTGAAGACAAATGCACATTTTTATTTATTGATACTAATTAATTATGTTGATATATATATTAATGTTATATTTTTTGAATAATTATACTAATATATATGTTAATATGATATTTTATATTAAAACAATTATATTAATAGGTGTTGATTTTTTTATCAGGGTTGATCTAGATTCACCAATAAAACCTGACATCCAATTATTTTACTGGTCAACTACCGGTCGCATTTTATAGCTATGCACCAGACATGCTATAACAATAGTATTTGTTGGTCTGGCAGTGACAGCTTCGTAAATAATCCCGAAAACCACGGGGTGTTAAAGAAGGAGAGACGATCGCGACTACATTTTAGATAGATATATTAAAGGGACCCACACTCCATTTCTTTCTCCCTGTCTTTTTGTTTGCTAGCTTCTTCGATTCTATTATCACTCCCTCACTCAAGGTTTCTCTCTGCACACAGCACACAGTCAGTCACGGATTCTAGCTCTGGAGTGAGAAAAAAAACTAAAATCTTTAGATCTGAAAGCAATAAACCCCTCCTCAAATACCCTAGCTTCCTTCAAGGACGGTCTTGGTAAGCATTATTATTTTTGTTGTCATTTGATCTCATTTTCAGTGTTGTTTTTGTTGTTTTCTCGGATTGTCTAGAGATCTAAGTGGCTTCGAACTTGTTCTTGTTCTTGAATTAGTGAATGTAGGAATTTTTTACTTAAAAACTGTTGCTGCGTTTTTTTTGGTTGAAATCAACATTTCCCCCCCTTTTAAACTTGAGATCTTGTTCAGACTCAAGAAATATCTAGAAATGTGCCAATAAGTTTAATAAAATCGTAATTGGGATATGTAAGTATTTTTTTTAGTGAAATAAGCTGGCTGGTAGCTGAGAATGTCAGCAAGCGATAGGGAGAAAAAATGTCTTTTTTTTGGACAAGTTTTAGTAGAATATATGTTATTCCTTGTTTGGTTTTGTTAAGAAAGTAGTAAAGGGCATGATATTAATATTCTATTTAGTTCTCGTTTTGTGTTTTTATGGTTGTACAAGGTTGTCTCAATTATGCGAATGATTGTGTTAGGCTAAGCACGATTGTAGTTTTCTTCTTCAGGTCCAAACAACAACTTATTCAAGTTCAGAATTTTATTTTCTTTCTTTCTTTTCATGTATTTTCTGAATAGCCTTGGCAAGCCGTAATTCAGTGAAAAGGATATGTTTCTGTCAATAATGTAACAGGATTGATAAATCCCATGCTTTGTCTTGTATGCTACCTAAATCTCTTTGCTTTTAAATAAAGACATGCATTGTGTGTGTTCTACTACATGTGTTAAAGCTTTGTAGTTAGTTTTCAGTGTTCTGTACTGAATGGCATTTAGAGTCGTGATGCATTTGCAATTAAACAAGTTAGGTAGTCTTTCCTCAAATGTTTCCAGAGCTTATTTTTTCAACTACCCTCACTCTATGCCTACTCCTGATCAGTCGATTGTCTTTGCAGGTGTGTATGTTTTACTTGTCTGGTGAAATTACTTTTCCTGCTGGTCAATAAGGTAAGCTGCTTCAGTTTCCTCTCTCTGTAGTTTACATTTGTAAGCATATAGGGAGTATCATGGTCCCATCTATGGATTACTAAATGTCTTTTGAATGCTCCATGTAGTTGAAGTGAGGTTGCAAAATAACTTGAATGGCAGTCACGGATGCTCAAAACCCTCTTGTTGGAGAAGCAACTTGTGGCACTTTATTGCAAAAGCTCCAGGTATTTCATTTTTTGATTGTTTTTTTGATTGTTCATGTGTATGACATGAAGAAATCATAACTTGTCCCTGATGTGGTGTAGGAAATCTGGGATGAGGTTGGTGAAAGTGACGAGGATCGGGACAAGATGCTCATTCAAATAGAACAAGAGTGCTTGGATGTGTACAAGAAGAAAGTTGAGCAGGCTGCAAAGTCGAGGGTACAGCTTCTTGAGGCCTTATCAGATGCCAAAATTGAACTTGCCCGTCTTCTATCAGCCCTTGGAGAAAAAAGTTTTGCAGGAATTGTGAGTGGTTTATTTGACTTCGTCTTGTATGGTCCGCTTAAGCATAAGTCTAAAGTGTGTATTATGGTGATGTGTTGATGCAAAACTCCTTGTGGTAATGAACTGTGAAAGGTGGCTCCTCATGGCTTTCCTTGGTTTTAATTTCAGCCTGAGAAGACTTCAGGAACAATCAAGGAACAACTTGCAGCTATAGCACCAGCACTTGAACAGCTGTGGGAACAGAAAGCTGAGAGAGTGAAGGAGTTTTCTGACGTACATTCACAGATTCAGAAAATATGTGGTGAAATTGCTGGGAACTTAAATATCAATGATGCTCCTGCAGTTGATGAAGCTGACTTATCCCTAAAGAAGTTAGATGAATATCATGCCCAACTTCAAGAGCTTCAAAAGGAAAAGGTAAATCTCTCTATTTGGGTAATGGTGCATCATATAATTTCTAGCTTTCTAGATCTGTCAAGTTAATCGTTAACTGCTAATTTTAAATTGTAGAGTGGTAGGTTGCACAAGGTCCTCGAATTTGTAAGCAGTGTGCATGATCTCTGTGCTGTCCTCGGGATGGACTTCTTCAGTACTGTAACTGATGTTCATCCAAGCTTAATTGACTCAACTGGTTCGCAATCAAAAAGTATTAGCAATGATACATTAGCAAGGCTGGCTAAGACAGTCTTAGCGTTAAAAGAAGATAAGAAGCAAAGGCTTCATAAGGTAAGTCTTTTGGCATTGTAGTTTTCTCTGCTAGGGAGAATATATTTTCCTTCTCTGCTAGGGAGAATATATTTTCCTTGGTACATTTTCACATAAACCTAAGCACATAAGACTTTTGTACTAATTGAGAGCCTTAACCAAATGATGATCCTGTAGATCAATCCATAGCATAAAGATATTCTGTGATGAAGAAATGGGATATCAATTTTTACATTTTTAAACAGAAAAATTATTATGCTATATCAGGACCCTATTTCCTCAAGGCTTTTTTTGTTGTTGTTGTTGTTAAATAAGTTTATCTTGTGAACTAAATGTGTCTGCTTGATGTTTTCTGAAAACTGCATTCTTAATTAATACTTTTAATTCAGATATATTCTTTCAACAGTAGGGAAAACGTTGTTTTGCATCATATTTCTGTTTGACATCTTCAAAACATATAAAACAAGTATTGTTTCCTCTAAATTTGTACTTTATATTTTTTTTATAGCACCAGTATAATTTGTATAACATCCAAAGGGAACAAAGTCTAAATTTTCTTTTGTAAAAGTGTCACAATGGATATATTTTTTGCTGCATGTGCTTGATTTGAACCACATCCTTCTGTTCTCCACTAAGATTCATAATATCTTTGATTTATATCTTCCTACCACAGCTTCAAGAGCTGACAAATCAACTTATTGACCTGTGGAATCTGATGGATACTCCAATGGAAGAAAGGAAATTGTTTGACCATGTAACCTGTAACATGTTGGCTTCAGTTGATGAGGTGGCTGCCCCAGGAGCTCTGACGCTGGATCTGATTGAGCAGGTATTTGAATTCTGCAAGTAAATATACCTGCAAGGTTGAAGAACTGTGAAAGCTGTGTACTCTTTTTTTTTTTTTGTGAAAACTCTGAAAGTTGAATACTGATTTTACCATTACTTGCTTTTAAGGCTGAGGTTGAAGTTGAAAGGCTTGATCAATTGAAAGCCAGCAGGATGAAAGAAATTGCCTTTAGAAAGCAAGCAGAGCTTGAAGAGATATATGTCCATGCTCATATAGAGATAGATCCAGAGCCTGCTCGAGAAAAGATTATGACTCTCATTGATTCTGGAAATGTTGAGCCTACTGAGTTACTGGCTGACATGGACAATCAGATATCAAGAGCCAAAGAAGAAGCTCTAAGCAGAAAAGAAATTTTGGATAAGGTTGAGAAATGGATGTCAGCATGTGAGGAAGAGAGTTGGCTAGAAGACTACAATCGGGTATTTTGATCTCTCTCCTTCAATGTGACATACTGTCACTGCTGATTTGAGAATTTCAATGATCACTTCCAAGAGATCTCTCCACTGCTTTCCTGGTACAGTGGTAGGGCATGTCATTGTTTTAGGGAGGGCTGTTGATGATACATATACTTTATAGATGCGTGGGGGCATTAATAGAAAAAAAATATTTCAAGTGATGAAGGGCCATGACCTCTCAGGTCCCCCAAGAAATTCCTGCATTGGGAGCTGATCTACAGATCCCCTTTTATGTGGGAAATATTTGTTTCTCTGCTTACACTTGTTTTGTTTGGCAGATAATAGGTTTATGTGAGTGATCTTGCTTGCTGATGTTTTTATTTTATCTAATTGTGTAATCACGTTTGCCTAGTAACAGGATATCTCTGTCCCCTGGTTTTCTTTCACAGATAATAGGTTAATGTGATTGATCTTGCTTGCTGATGTTTTTATCTTGTCTGATTGTCCATTCCACATTTGCCTAGTAGCAGGACAACTGTCTCATTTTGACATTATATGACTGGAAAAACTCACGAGTCCTAATGGTAAATGATGAGGTTAGACATAGTGAAAAGGATCAACAGATCAAACTGGATTTTCTAGAAAGCAGGTGAAATTACTTGTACACCGCTGATTTGATGGTGTAACTTAAATGGCATTGTCTTGTTGAAACAGGATGAAAACAGGTATAATGCAAGCAGAGGTGCACATTTGAATCTCAAACGTGCAGAAAAGGCCCGTATCCTGGTTAACAAAATTCCAGGTATCTGTTGAATCAGGGAAGCCAAAGAGTTGGCAAGATCAACATCTTTTTTCTCTTTGTAAAATGTTCTGTGTAGATCTGCGTTCAGAGATTTAATTGGTTTTGTTGGCCCTTGTAGCTTTGGTTGACACCTTGGTTGCCAAAACTCGGGCTTGGGAAGAAGATCGTGGCATACAGTTTGCATATGATGGCGTTCCTCTCCTTGCCATGCTAGATGAATATGCCATGCTCAGACAGGAAAGAGAAGAAGAGAAGCGGAGAATGAGGGTGAGTTCCTATTTAGTGACTATTACACTGTTCCAGCTCACGCATGCATTTAAACTAGAATGTGAATTGATTTGGGTCTAGATTGAGATTTGTTCGATTGCTCTGTTGCTAAAAGGAGACAACCTTGGATATGACAGGATCAGAAGAAGTTCCATGAGCAGCAAAACACAGAACAAGACGCCATTTTCAGTGCAAGACCTAGTCCTGCACGACCAGTTGGTACAAAGAAGGTGGTTGGTCCCCGTGCAAATGGCAGTGCTAATGGAACTCCAAGCAGGCGGCTATCTCTAAATTCTCATCAAAATGGGAGCAGTTCTGCAACTAAAGGTGGAAGGAGGGATAATAGGCTATCTGCCCCTGTTAACTATGTTTCCATATCGAAAGATGATGCCGCCTCTCATTTTTCTGGCACCGACACGGTTTCTGCTTCACCATGATAAATTAAGAGAGATCTGGAGGTTTACACCTTGATATATTACTGTTATTACTTCTAGGAGCTTGTTGGAGTCATATAGTTGTGAAAACTGAGTTACTGGAGAGTGAACTGTTTTTAGTTGTGCATCTTATCCACATTTTTAAGCTGTTCTAATCCTCTCTGCTCCATATCTTCAGAACGAATTTTTTGTTGTAGTGCCTGGTTACTCGACGCTAAGCTTCTAATGTAGAACAGCTGGCTGCTGAATTTCGTCTGCTAAACCATGAGATTGTGAACCGTGAAATGTGAAATGTGACAAGGAAATGATCTCTGAGCAGAATTATGTGATGGCTCGAAGGTCATTAACTCGAAAAATGTCCGTTAATTAAGGTCCGGAGGCACCAGTACTGGCTCCTTGTACAAGCAACTCTGTTAAAGTCATTGACCTAGAATCTCATATTAACCGAGTCATTGTATGGTGTGCAATGCCATAGAAGCGGCACCTCCGTCCGTGATGCGATGAACAGACCACCAGTCAATAAAAACTGATTGACATATTTTCCTTTGTATGTAACGATGTAATAAATAATTTAAAAATCAAATAAGAACTTTAAATTCTCGTTCTCTGAAAAACAAGATAAAGAAAACAAGTATAGAAACTAAAAAAATTATTTAACTAAGGATATACATAATAGATTTGTAATTAAAACCCATTTGTGTACGAGGGTTCTGAAGAACATTTTCAACGACTGATCGGTAGACCAGTCAAGATCCCAAGAGCTAGTAGTGTTATGACTTGTAGAAGCAACGATATACTAATCGAGAAGAATGGATGCAAGTGGAGATAGGCGTGGGAGGAAGACAAGCAATGCTAGAGAAGCACAAGTTGGGTGGTCAAAGTCGAAACAGATGGAGCTCCGCAAGTCGTGTGGTATGAGAGTAGGAGAGCTTTGAGAGAGTTCTATTTAGCAGAAGATCAAAGACAAAAGATGCCCTCGTGATATTATGATTCACACCAAATCACCCACGTGTTATATTTGAGCTAGACAAAAGAAAATAGTTTCACGTGGTAGTTTTTGTGGTTATAATTTGAAAAAAATTATTTTATAAAAAACATTTCTAACCGAGGTTGATTTAGTAAAATATATTTTTGGTTAAAAATATAGTTAAAATTAAGATTGAACAAAAAATAGTTTAATATGTTTAGTTAGAAATGCTTTTCAAATTAAGGTTATTTAATACTGATTGTTTTTAAGGCCCTGTTTGTTTGCTGGAAAGTAATTTTCTTTTGAAAAATGAATTCCGGGAAAGTGAATTATTTTCCGATGTTTGGTAGTGTAATGAAAAATAAGTTAGAAAACACTTTCCAGTGTTTGGTTATATCATGGAAAATGAGCTAGAAAATAACTTATTAATGTTTTATTTTTCTCAAGTTTATTAAAATAATGAGGAACAAATCTTACAAATTAAAAAGTTGAATGAGAATGAAATTGAAAAAATATATAATTTCATAAATTATCTCAAATAAAATAAATAATGATCATAATAATAGAGATCAAGTTTAAAAAATAAAAAAAATGAAAGATGAAGAAATTAAAATAATAATAATAAACATTTCATTAATTATTTCAAATAAAATAAGTAACAATCAAAAGAATGAGGACCAAATTTGATAGATAAAAAATTTCAATAAAAAAATGATAAGGAAAAAGCAAATAACAATTATAAAAATGAGGACAAAAGTTATTATAAAAATTAAATTTTAAGAGATGAAATTGAAAAATAAATATTCAAAACAATATATATATATAGCAATTAAAAGTTTGATGACCAAATTTGATATAATCAGCAAATAATATGATATTTTTAAAATTTTCATAACTTCTAAAAAGTGTTTTTCCCTAAATTTTCCAGGAAAACACTTTCCTGGAAACCAAGCCAAATTTTCCTTTGACTGGAAAGTGTTTTCTGTTGATCAATTTTTCTAATAACAAACAAACACAAGAAAGTTTGGAAAATGGTTTTCCAGAAATCATTTTTAAGGAAACAAACATAGCCTAATTGAAATATTGTAGATTTAACTATTATTATTACATCATGAAATAAATAATACTCTATATAAAGTATTTTTTATTGTTCCATTAAACTATCTGCAATTCCATCACGTACAAAATCCATTCGACAAAGACTCCAGTTTCCAAGGCTTCCTGAGCATGCAACAATATCAAGTAAAATATCATAAGGAACAAAATTAGGATTGCGATCAAATTCTGCAAATGCTACATCATCATGCAATCTCCTTCTAATGTAATTATATAGTGCTATTGAATAATGTTAAAGACTAGTTTTTCAAATAAAACACGTCTGAGAAATTTTTTTGGATTTTTTTTATTTTACTTGGTCGGATCCGGTCTAATGTATTTGTTTGGGTCGAACCCGACCCGGCCTATGAACAGTGGAGACACTCTTCATTGTTCACTTTGTAGAATAATGAAGATGGGGAAATGCAGCAGAAGAAGAAGAAGAAGGGGAAGAAGGGGAAGAGCAGGCTACCCTACACGGTGACGATGTCTAGCTGGCGGTCGAAATGGCGGAGGCCAATGGTGAACAGAGGGAGCTGCTTAGTCGATGGACGACAATCCTTCTTATCTTTCCTCTGTTTCTGCTCTTTTTCCTTCTCTCTTTCTCTTCTACTTTCTAGAGGAATCGTTGAGTTTTTGGGAAGTTTGATATTCCTCCAACGAGTTTTTTTTTCTCTTCAGAAATATGTTTTTTGTGGCCAAATTGGTTTGTCAGTGGATGATTGAAAAACTAAGGTGAGCTGCTATTTGCGAAGCTCAACTTTTTTTCTTTTGTTAAACCTTAGGTGCAACCTTAATTTATGGTGGGTCCCACCAAAACAAAACCAAGTTTTAACTTAACCAAACACATATTTATATGGTTCACTCTCAACCTCACACGCAGCCACATTACCAAACTTCCACTAAATAAAGTAACATTGGACCTTTATCAGAATATTTTTTTCCTTGATACATCATAATTTAAAGCCCTAGATGACCACAACTACTTCAACTTATCAATTATCGTTTGAAGACAAACATCTATATTTTAACTTGGACTATTAGGACCGGGTATAATCATAGATAAAAATATGAATTTCAAACTTATACACATCCCCGGTGGCAAGTTGTAAACCGTGAGTATCACTGGCCAATAAGAATAAAGAGCAACAAATGACACAAATGGATTGAATCTATTTGTACATAACTCAAGATACACATTTCTTGTCTCTACTGAAAATTGAGGATGCACATTGTTAAACTTTTTCTAGGCTTCACTAATGAAAAGGTGCATCATCACTTCATCCACTATGGATATGGTGATAAGGTCAATGCACCTCCAGCTTCGCTATTTAATCTGACATCTCCTTGGCCATTTGCAATATAAGAAATTGATGTTATTGGGCATGTTAACTTAAAAGCCAATAATGGATATAAATTCATCCTCGTGGCGATCGACTACTTCACAAAATGGGTAGAGGTCAATTCATATGCTCATGTAACGCAAAAGGTGATAAAGATATTTATAGAAAAATATATGATTTGTCGATACGGTCCTTAAGAAATGCTAGTGACCGATAATGCATAGAATTTTAATGGCGAGATGATATTAGAGCTTCATACCAAATGGAAATCAAGCATTTAAATTCCTCACCATACAGGGCGAAGATGAATGATGTCGTGGAAGCCACCAACAAGAACATCACGAAAATTATTCAGGAGATGGTAGTCACTTACAGAGATTGGCATGAGATGTTACCATTTGCTCTTCATGCATATCACGCAATAGTTAGAACCTTGACAGGAACTACTCCGTATTCTCTATTATATGGGATGAAGGCGGCGATGCCTTTGGAAGTAGAAATCCCCTCGTTAAACACGCATGAAAAACTAACA
This sequence comes from Populus tomentosa, assembly GCA_018804465.1. Lineage (NCBI taxonomy): Eukaryota > Viridiplantae > Streptophyta > Magnoliopsida > Malpighiales > Salicaceae > Populus > Populus tomentosa. The sequence continues at coordinate 34,379,071 of CM031969.1, forward strand.
TATCCATAATGTATGGAAAATAACAAGGCATCCACACTAACAAACGATGGTATAACATCTTTTTTTTTACAGTCATCGACGATTCTTGCCAATGAATTACAAGTTTAGAAAGAATAAAAAGGACTCTTTTATTGGAAAAGTTGAAAGGGATGTTGCACCGCTGCCTTTTTCAGGGGAAGAATTGTATAACATAGTGTCGGGGTACAATGACATTGTGTTTGTTTTCAATTCGGTAAGTAAAAGTTTCATATTTTTGGTTTGACCCACAATCAGGTAAAATAAGGTATTTTCTGAGAGTTTTTTTTATTGGAAAAACAATCTCATCTGCCATAACCTTAATGTCATGCACATAGAAAAGAACATGTTTGAGAACATTTTCAACACGGTTATAAACGTGAAGGGGAAGATAAAGGAGAACATCAAGGCTAGAATATATATAGTTTTGATTTGTCACCGTAAAAATATGGAGTTGGTTTATATTGGGTCACATATCGCAAAGCCCAAAGCTAGCATCGCCTTAGATAAGAATGCACAATTACTTGTCTACCAATGACTTAAATGTTTGTGTTTGCCTGATAGGCATGCCTCAAACATATCAAGGTTGGTGAGTTTAGAGGGTTGTAGATTGTATAGAATGAAGAGAAATGACTACCACGTGTTTATGGAAACACTCATTCCATTAGGTTACCATGATTTATTGTCAAAAGAGATATGTGATGTACTCACGAAGATCAGTCACTTTATTAGAGATATATGCTCCAACAAGTTGCAGACACAACACATGAAGAGGCTTGAAAATAATATCATCCAGACAATATGCAAACTTGAGATGATATTTCATCTATCGTTTTTTTGACTCGATGGAGCATCTACTTATACATTTACTATTTGAGGCAAAAGTTAGGGGACCTGTCTATTCAAGAGGTTAGGCTTTACACATATATCGTAATTAAAATTTTGTTGTCTTTCTTTGCATATTTCAAAACATTCATTTAATTCCATCAAGGTAATTGTTTAACCTTAAAAGAAAAGTAAAAAAACAAGGCACATGTTGAGGCTTTGATATGCGAGACCTATATTGTTGAAGAGATCTCAACATTTATCTAGTACTATTTTAAGTCTCAATTCAGAACAAGAATCAACAGCGTTCCAATGCATGATGATGGTGGGGTGCCTTCGAGTGAGAACTTGTTAATATTTTCCAATCCTGAACGACCAATACTAAAAAATGTTGTGAGGGGAAAATATTTATCAAAAATAGAAGTCAGATAAGCATATAATTATATGTTATTTAACTGCGATGATCTAAGATCTTTTATTCAGTAAGTATACTACTTGACATGTCATTATTTTCGAACAATTTATCTCTTATAATATCTTAAACTGATACATTATTGAATTCTTGACAAGCAACATCATTAATATTTACTATCGCAAAACTTATAATTGACTAAATCCCAAATCTTTCAATTATAAGATAAACAAATTTCATCCATTTTTTTCCTTGGATGGTTAGATTTTTTTATTACATTCATTTTTTATTAGTTGTTTTTTTATAAATATATTTAACTAATAATATTTTTTTTATTGCGGGCTATGATTCTTTGACTCGAGCCAAGCTCGATGGAGTTCTTTGTTGAAACGCATGTGCAGAGTGATGACCATTAAAAAGGGGTTCATCAGTTCTTTGATAGCCAAGCTTAACACTTTGTGATATGTTGGTTTTCAATTATTTTTTTCCTTGAATTTGATGAATTTATTTTTTTCTTTCCAAGATACATATAACAATCAATTGAAAGAGAGATACGAGGATAATCCTTCAACCCAATAAAATATCGATTTGAATTTGTGGTTGGAATAGGATTATCCGTTGGGCTTGATAGAAATCGGGTGTATAGACTTTCTAACATTATGGCCGAGAACTTGCAGACGACTCATAGTGCTTTGACAATTAGATGCTTACAATCGATTCTAAGAATTCAAACTCCAGAGTTCATGGTGATGTTAAACCAACGAGTACAATATCGGACGACTCATCTTAATGATAAATATGAATGACTAACTATTGATTATGAAGAACTCCACTGATTGGTAATGAAGATGAGATCACAGATGAGTGGCTCATATACACCCCCTAAATAGCCCCACGGTTTCGGCGACGACCAACACCATCCTCCTTCAGCGCCGTCTCTATTTTAGATTTATTGTATTTGAACGTACAAATGTTTAAATTTATAATAAATATTTGATTTTTATTCTAACTTATTTTAACTATTTTTCTACTTTAGGTCAATATATTTTTAAAATATTACTAACGAGGTTACCAACCGAACTAGATTGTTTGTATATTCCAGAGAGTTAAAAAAAATTACTGCAAATGCTACTTTTACTGATAGGGTTACCATCGAAACTAGATCGTCGATATATTTTATAGAGTTGGAAAAGAATTATTGCAAATGAAACTGTTATTGTTAATACACCAACAAAATTACAGATAATATTCTATTTGTGATATGTTATATAAACAGATTGATATACCAATATAATAAGCGGGTATAATTTGTTTTTTACGCGCTTTCTCCACCTGTAAATCCATCGATATATTTATTACCAAAAAAGTCACCAATAATCCATAAATTACCGACGAGAATTTTTCTGACGGATTGTTTCTGTTTGTGATCTCATTGATAATATACATATTGAAAGACTACTAATGTAAATACCGATAAAAAATTATGTCAGTAAAATTATAAAATCCGATAGTGTGATTTGCCAAGAAGAATGTCATATCTTTCCACCACAGCTTCCAATAGCAATGATGAAACCTCCATCCTCATCAGACTTTAATGTAGTGACTTCCTGCACAAATTAAGCCAACAATAATAATTTATTTTCGTGAAAAAGTAAGGAGATGTGAATCAAATCCATCAAGAAGGACAAGACAAACAAAACAAACTAGTATCTTTAAGAAAACAACAAATAAACAATCAAAATCAAATAGGAAAAAAAAGCATAAAAAAAAAGACTCAAGAACATGTATATACATAAAACCTACAAGAGGAATTAAAAAACAAAATAAAGACAAATCAATTATATGTAAAGAGAGAGCAACTAAGATGGAAAGAGAGAGCATGTTTTGATGATGTGGAGAGGAAAGGAAGAAAAGAGAAAAAAAAAAAGGAAAAAATTGGTCTGCCTTTGTTTATCAGGGAGAGAGAGAGAAAAGAGAAGAAAAAGGGTTTGTACGGAAAGAAGAGCGGTTGAAGGTTTGTGTCTATGTGAGGTGAGGTAAAATTTCTAAGGTTTTTGGTTTTGCTTTTATATCTGTTAGCTATTTATAGTTTGGTTTAATAATGGTTGAACCAGTTTGATTCGATCTAGTTAAATTAGTTTCAAACTTTTAAAACAAAAACCAACCATACCAGTTTTTTTTTTCTGGTTTTCTGATCAATTACTTTATTTATTTATTTTTTGGAGGGGAGGTTTAGTTTTATTGGTTAATGTTTCTTGGTTTATTTGGTTTTTTTAATTTTTTTGCTCACCAATACTACAGATAACACACCAAATTGGACTTCAACATGTCTTGCCTTTGGTTATCTGACACTAACACCTTAAGGAGTTGTTGACAACTATTATATATATATATATATATATATATATATATATATATATATATATTAACTGAGTGCTTAGTCTTTCACTATACACCCAAACACATTTCATTATGGATTGCTACAGTGAAATTACTATTTTACCATTCACAATAAAAAAAATCATTGTACTAGCTTTGGGGTAATATGGTCTATTCTCAAATTCATTAGACATTATCAAATTTTTCAGGGACATATATGTTTTTTAAATTTTTTTAGCACATTTAAATGACTAATTACCTTTAAAATCAAGATTTGTTTGACTATCGTCCATGGACTTCTAAGTATTTTCATTTTTTATAGCATAATAAAACAACTTAATTATCATTAAAGGCAAAGTTTCTTTAGCTAGTGTATAAGGAATTCTTCATATGTTCATCATATGTTTTTTTTGTTATAATTAATTTGATGTAATAGTAATTGAGTAATTTAATAAATATAAATAGTATTTAAAAAACAAAAGTTGTTGGCACGTGTATTGCTAATGTCAATAAATGTGTTGCACTCTTCGAATGAGACAAGTGATGTTGCCCGACAGCCAAATGGTGGCTTCCACATCGGTATTTGAATCATCTAGTGGCCCCTTCATTCCTAAACAGCTCATGTGGCCAACAAACCTCTGATTCGGTGCTGTTAACCACTCCCCGCCTTTATTTTCTCTTTTTCCCTCGATTTCCATGCATGACCCCTTCAATTTTCAAAATAACTCTTTAATTTGTTTTTCCTTCAAATGGAGTTCTTTTTATTTTGATTACTATTTTTATAATTTGAAATAATTTATAAAATTAGATTATTTTTTTCAATTTCATCCTCTTTTAGTTTCTTTTACTATCACATTTAATTCTCATTTTTTTATTGCTATATTTTTTTCTTTGAAAAACTTTAAAATTGATATATTTTTTTTAATTTCATCATTCAATATAAAATTAGTTGGGAATTGAGGTTTTTGATTGAGCCTAGATCTAGAACTTCACGGGTTGCGAGTTTGGGAGATTCACTCTAGTTTGCTTGGTTTTTCCTTTTTTATAAGCTCATGTTTTTTCAGTTTAATTCTTCAACATTTATTTAATTGGAGATTAGGCTCTATTATTTTTCTTATTCTCTTTCAATAGGATTTCACTAATTTTGAAAATGATCTGAGTTGTCTTGGGTCTTTTTTGTCATTCTTTGTTAAATTTAGCTTTTTTAAAAGAGATTTTATTTATTAATTAATTAAATATCAAAGCCTCAACATGCGTCTTATTTTTAACTTTTTTATGTACGATTGAACAAGTACCTACATGAAATTAAACGAATGTTTTGAATTATAGAAAATATGACAATAAATTTTTAATTACATTGCATGTGTAATCTCTAACCTCTTGAATGCATACATCCATCTATACTGAACTGGGCCTTCAACTTTTGCCTTAAACTATAAATGTATGAGTAAATACGTCATCCAGTCAAAAAAGGATGGAGGGAATATCATCTTAATATAATGATGACAACATGTATTAATTAATTACGTTAAATAAATTAATTTGCAAAAATAAAAGTTTAACTCAAGCTTATTCAATCTATTTTAATACTTTTCTTAATTCATTATCAATTATCTACATGCAAATATGTACACATTTACTAGAAATTACATCTCGGCAATAAAATTAACAAAATATAAAACAAACTCGTTAAATAAACCATTATTTATTTTATCACAAAACACTTAATTTGATAATTCGACATAAGTTTCAACAATTTACAAACAAATATAATTTCATAAAATCTAAAACAAACCCTAACATGTACAAATCATAAATCCATACAAGTTTATTTGAGAAAAAAACTATAAAACAAGTAAACATCTAAACACAATACATATACTACAAAATTATTCCAAAAAAATTAATATTTTAAAATTGTTCTCAATTAAAAAAAAAGGATAGATTTGCTTACTTAAGGTGGATAATCCTCAATAAAATTTGAATCAAAATACAGATGCTGACAAACAAAGTGTTGTGCTAGCTGGAAAAGTTGTGAGAAGTTAAGTTGTGTTGAGATTGGAGGGGTTGTTTATTGCAGAAAAAAAGGACAATGAAGAAGTAGAAATGGGGAAGTGAGAAAGGAGGGTCGAGTGTCAAATCTTAAATTAAATATTACTGATGGAATTATTCTGATTGTAACTCCATTGACAATTGTGTCAGTGGAAATGTCACGTTATCATACGATTTGCCTTTTTGAATCCCATTGTAATATATCGCCTGTAATGTTGTTAGTATATTCACTGATGAATTTTATCATCGGACTAATTCCGTCAGTAACTTTGTCTGTAAAACTTACACATCATTGTACTGTTTATGTTTTTTTTTTTAATTCATTCTTTTCTCATTATAATTTTCTCGATATATATTGTGGGAATATTCCCGTTAATATTTACCGATGGATTTAGTAATGAAAAAATTCAGTCAGTAAATATCACTGTAATATACCAATGAAAAGATTTTATAGATATTTTTATTTATATTTATTAATTTTGTAGTAGTAGTAGCTGGTTTTTCCTTATATAAAAACATGTAAAGGGGAGCCTGAATCTGTATTTGTACAATTGACACCTGGTGTTCCTTCATTGATTCTCCTATGAAATGATAAATATAATGTATGATGTATTCCTTTCAACTCAAGATATTAATTCTTCATATATGGTTTACTTATTGCTTTATTAATATAATTAGTAGAAACTGAGAGATAGATTGTACATTAACGGTATCTTTCTGCTCAAGTTTTGTACATTCTACAAAATATCATGCTGGGTGTTTAGAGTCTGCTAATAACGTTAATTTTTAATAACAAAAGCTACCTAGTTTCTTAAATGCTACTTCCCTTTGCTTCCACGAACTGCGTGCCTGATTTTGCTCATGTCGGCAATGTGCAGGGCTTGCTTGTTCTTCAACTCTGAGAAGTCAAGTTTGCCCTTCTGCTTTGCGTAAGTTAGGGTGCTCCAAATTAATATTGACAAGTGAATTTTCTTCATCAACAACTAAACCCTGGATTAATGACTGTACCGCACTCTTTGCCGCACGTTCCACAAGAGGAGGATCCACCTTTTACAACTTTTCCCGCGTCAACCCTTCCCCCTTTTGTCCTGTTATAAACCCCAAGTCTTCCACGCCATTTGCTATACATCTCTCTCCTAAGGTTTCAAAACCAGCTCTCGCGTTGTTATCAAGAGGAAGAAGAAGACCACCTCTCTCTCTCTCTCTCTCTCTCTCTCGAACTCCAAAACAATGCAGCTCGTCCGGATAATCTTCATTATAGCTATGACAGTGGCTCTCTCCACCACTCTCACAGTGAAAAGAATCGGCGAAGATGAAGAGAAACCACCAAAGGACGATCAAAGTATCGATACTTCAACTAGACTGTCAGAGGGGCTTAATATTATGCACGATGGAAAGGAGCTACTGCCTTCAAAAAGGTTGAGTCGGTTCCTCGCAGAAGAAAAGAATCCTAGAGCCGCTGACCACTGCAACAAAGACAACGAAATATGCCATATTCTGCAAGGTAAAAACTATAAATGCTGCAACAACAAGTGCATGGACTTGTCTACAGACAAACAAAATTGTGGTGCATGCAAGAGAAAGTGTAAATACACAGAAGATTGTTGCAGAGGAGAGTGTGTGCTGCTTTCTCTTGATAAGAGGCACTGCGGGAAGTGCAATAACCGGTGTCAGGAAGGTGAATTTTGCGTATATGGAATGTGCAATTACCCATGAAATGGTATTGGGTTGAGGTTCGTTATTTATTCATAAAACAATAAAAAAGAAAACACATTTGGGTGGTTTCCCACATTTATATAATTAATTACTTCTTACAATGTTGATAAAATAATAATAATAATTTAATTACTGCTTTACAATCCTCAAGGATTTTAATTATCTCTATGTAATACTCCAATGAACTTTAATTGTAACGTATTAATCCGTTATCTGTAATTGCGCTTTATACAATTTTTGTGTTTCAGGTTGAGTATATAAGATTATATTTGCTGGTTTTTTTTATATATATAATGTGTAAGAATATATTTTTTAATTGGTCGTTAATTTTGCGGTAAAAACGAGACATTTGATTTCGGCCTCTCTCCATGTGTAAATGTTTAAAGGGTATACGAGTAATAAGCCAATTTTTTGAGTTAATTAATTATAACTTAATTCCTGTATATTAAGACTAGTTAATTAGTTCCTGTAGTATTAAAATAATGAACCTGAAAATATGATTTAACTAGTTAAATTTTAAATTTATTTATTAAAAATTATTAATTTAAGTTTCACAAACTTCGAGGTCACTAAAAGTTTACATAATCATTAATTACAGGACCCGTAAAATTAATTAAATTACACACAAGCTGCTCAAAAACTCACATTAATTTATTTTTTTTAAAAAGGAAATAATCAAATGGTCCCTCCACCTATATAGTTTTCAATTTTTCAGAAAATACGTTCTTTTGTAACTAATCTTAAGCTGCCTTTTAAACTAATTATCTTTTCTTTATTCTATTTTCAAGAAATAAAAATAGAACATGAAATTAAAATTGAAAATGAACATGAACATGAAATTTAAATAAAAACTTTAAAATATAGAGATTGAATATATAGTTTCTAAATTACGAGAATTAATTAATTAATTTTGATAAACTAAAAGGGTTAAGTTACAAGTATTTGAATTTCCTTTTACGGGGTTTTGTTCATAAATAAAACTAGGAGATTATTTCTCTTGTTAGAAATAATTAAGAAGTTTAAACTCCAAACTACTTGAAGGAAAAAAAAAAAAAGAAAAAACATTAGTGCCAATTGAGCAACAACTTCCGAGCTATGAATTAATTGCATGGCTGTAAATTGTTCGAGCAGATTTTTTCCATTGCCCAAAAAGAAGTTTAAACTTCAAACTTATTGAAGAAAGCAAAATATACCAGTGTTAATTGAGAAACAACTTTCGAACTATGAATTATATCCATGACTTTAAATTATTCTAGTTGCAATGTTCATTTTATAAAACTGTTTCTTGTAGTTTTGTAAAATAAGTTAAATAGTCTGTCTAATTTTAAAAACTAGAGTGTTTAGAAATACAATGCAAATTATATTCTCTCAAATTATTATTTTTACTTAAAATTATTTTTTTTTAATGTTTTCAGATATTTTTGATATACTGATATTAAAAATAATTTTAAAAAAATAATAAAAAAATTTATTTTAATATATTTCTAAACGAAAAACACTTTAAACCATTATCACTACCACAATTCCAAACACACATATTAATGATGTGATTTGTTTTTAATTATTTAATGATGTGTCACCAATTATGTGGCTTGATATCTATAAAATCTTTAAGCATTAAAAAGAAAAAAAAAACACTAAGAGTACTAAGTGTGTTGGTGAGCCCTCTTATACAAAACATTGTGGATATATATAATATTTTTTTGGTTTTTTTTTCATTAATTGTTTTTTAGTTTTGTCATTAAACATTACGCAGATTGATATTTAGGGCTACTAATTTATTTTTATTTATTTATATATGCTTATTATAGTCTCTAAAATGCTTTAATATTGGGTTAATGCTTTGCTTCATGAAAAATATTTTGATTTTATTGTTTCTAGAAAATCCAAAATGAGAGGAATAAAATTGAAAATTAAATGTTCAACTTTTTATTTTTAAAATTACAATGATGTTAGTTGTGGTCTCTTTATTTTTGCCTTCAGTCATCAATTTTTTTTTATATTTTCAACTTGATCCTTTAATGTTGTGTTTATTGGGATTTCAAGTTGATGATTTGTTTTAATATATTCTTTATATATCTATCTCAATCTAAAAAAAGCCTCATCCTTATGTTGATACTCAATTTCATAGAAAAGAATTCGGTCATATTATTTGAGAAAAATTGAAAATGAGAGGATTGAAATTGATATGGAGAAGGAATGGAAGGCCTTTGAAAAAACTAAAAAATGTCAGTGCCTTTATGTCTTTAAATTTTGTCAAATCTCCTTTTTAGTCTTTTTATTTTTGACATAAAATGATTTAGTCCAAAATTTTATTTTGCTAATATTTTCATCATTGAGCTTGAGAAAGGAGACAAAGTTGTTGGATTATGGTGAATGAGAGACAAAGTTGATAGATAATACATTTTCAAAGGTGAAACTAGTTATTCTTATTATCAATAAGTTTCATTTGATGATAAAAATTCTATTAAGGTCCTTTTCCCTTTTATTTTGCTGAAAAAGCATACTAAGTCTTGAAAAGTGTTTTTGGTTCGAGTTGATTTTTTATCTTGTAACCAATTAAATGTTTGTTTAATACTAAAAATGGAACTATTAAGGTCCCTATTGTATTTCTTATTTGTTTTCTTGGTTGAAAAATAGGTGAAAATGGGTTTTTTCAAGCATTAGATTTGGTAGCTTGACTTTTCGATAACAAGTGACTGAAATTTGGGGCAATAGGTGACACTTTATTTATAGTAAAAAATTTTAAAAAGAGAAGTGGATGAAATGTTGCATACCCCTTAAAAAATAAAGAAGGCATTGGCACGCGCATGAGGGCTTTTTTAAAAGGCCTAGTCATACTAAGCCACCCCAAACCTGTAGGCTTGGCTTTTTTTTCCCTATTTTTTTTCTTTTGATTTTTTCAATTTCAATCTTCAATATTGATTTTTTTTTATTTTTTTCAATGTCATCATTCAATATTTTATTGATTTTAAATTAATTTTTATAATTTATATTGTTTTTCCTTTATAGGTTTATCTCAATTTCAAATAAAATTCATGACATTAGGTTAATAGTTAATTTCGTGAGCATCTATTTTTCTATCATATAATTAAATAAAAAATAGTTTTAGAAAAAACAAAGTTGTTAAAAATAGTGTAGTTCATGATCCATATTACGAGTTTTGACGTGTTAACTTGGATTAATTAAGAATTGAGTTATATAATTTATTTTGTTTTGTTTTTTATGATGTTATTGTGGTTTAAAACAAACATCCAACATCGGATTGATGTTCGATTTTATGAGCGTCTTGTTTTTAAATAATTAAATAAAAATAGCTTAGCAAAAAAAGTTATAAAACTATGTTGACTTCATCACTCGAGTCGTTGGAATGGTAACTTGGATTGTTTGGGAATTAAACTTTTTAATTTGTTTTAATTTATTTTTTATAGAGTTATTGAAATAATTAAAATTTCTTTATTAAACTTAGGAGTCCGTAACTAAGTTATGAGTTTGGCAGGTCAAGATAGGAAGCCCGACATCTCAATCTTGAATTATTTTAAAAAATATCAAATCATTATTTTACCGATCATATAGGTTGTTTTTGGACTCACCAAATCAATTGAGTCATGTTGAAATAATCTTTACACGATTTAATTTAAAATCCAAGATAGGTAAATAATTGGGTAGATAAGTTTTAATATTAATCTGTTGAGCTAAATAACAATATCAAAAAATTATTTGAAATATTTGTGATTATGGATGTTTAGAGATTAACAAAAAATTTTAATATTAGTATTTTATTTTAGATTTGAAACTTTATTTAAAGATAATGATTATGGTGTTTTTTTTCTTAGCAAGTGCCGACTGGATAATTATTTTTATGTTAAAAAAATTATTTTTTTTTTAAATTAGAACAATAAATTAAAATTTTTTATAGAATAATACTATTTAAAAAATATTTAGTAAAATAACACACTTTTATCTTGTTGCATTTTTGAAGCAAGACATTTACTAAATGTCATCATCCTAAGTGTGAAGAGATAGTTGTTGCACTTTAGAATAATAACATTCAAATAAGAGGTGTTTTTGGAACGTAACAACTTAACATGTAGCTTTATATCAATTTTTTGGCTAAATTGATTGATCGGTTAATCTAGTTATATGAATCGATTAACTGTTTAATATAAAAATTATAATTTTATAAATTTTTTTTTAAATATATTTTATGAGTTAAAATATATATATTTTTTCTAACTTGTACATTAAAAAACAGAATCTAATTAAAATTTTAAAAATTATTATTCATATAATACTTATTTTTTATATTTTAGTATCAATCGATTAGTTAATTTAATTGATTATTACAAACTAAAATCAATTAATTTTGAATTTAATTAATATCATGATTTAAAATGTAATATTTAATTCAATATTGTAGATATAATCACCCCACATAAAAAAAAATTAACCAAATTTTTGATATTTCACCAAAAGTTTTTACTGATATGTTAAGTGGTCATTTTTATACGAATTGCCAAATTTGTTCAAAAATTTTGATATGCAGCGACGGGTCATTATCTATCTATTGTTTATCAATGATGATAATCGATTAGTTTTTTTCAACTAATTAATAGTTTACTGCCGTTTTTAAATCTGAATTTAATTCCTATACTTCTTGATGATGGAATTGAAAGATCAAAGACTTAGAAGTCGAAAATCTGTCTTTCGCATGGAGTTCCGGCGTCGAGATTACAGTGCCGAAGAGCAAGGCCACGTGCTTCGTCGCTCACGCACCGATCACCATCCTCTTTTACCTCCATCGCCGTCTTTCCACAACCAGGTCCAACATTCGAAATTCTCACACATCTTTCTTCCATTCTTCTTCTTCTTCTTCTTCTTCTTGTGTTTTTGTTTGTTTTTTCACAATAAATTTTTCTTTTCATTTTTTATATGAAGGTGGTCGTTGAAAAGAATGGAAATAACGATTTCTTTGACCCGCTAAGAGGACTAAATGCTGAGGATTCAACTAGTGCTGAAGAAAAAGCTGCTAATACTACTACTACTACTAATAATAGTCAAGTTTCATCCAAGGAGTGGACTTCTTTCAAGAGATTCTTAATGCAAAAATTTCCAGTCTCGAAGATGATATCAATTGCTTCTGTAAGTTTATCAATTCTTTTCAATTATTTGATTTTGTTCCCTGAAGTTAATGATACTAGTGGAAATATGATATATTTTCTACAGATGCCTGATGTGATCATTAAAAGTAGCACATCATTCCGGAAATCTTCGGAAAGTAGTCATTTAGAGGAAGTGGATGATCCACAAAGGATTTCCCAAGAAGATGTGAAGGTCATTACTGGACAGGAGTATGTCTCACGATTACACGAGCTCAAAGATGAAATCAACCGTGCTTGGCATGCTGAAGATCGTGTAACAGCTTTGAAGTTAACTATAAAGGTTATTTTTTTCAGTGGGGATTTCTTTAATGGATGTGGCTGGCTTTGTAGGTTTCTTCTTTAACTAATTGGTTATAGGAATTAGTTGAGCTGGCCAATGATCAATGTATATTGTCAGTCTCTGAAATAATATGGTCACATTGCTCTTGAAGAAAGTGGCTTGATTTTGGTATACAAACTTTAAGACCAATCTAGCAATTCACATGCTAGGAAAATTGTGAGTTGTACAGCTGTTACTTCATGGTGTGAAAAAGATCTGTATCCTCATGATTTGAGAAGTGTAGGTCCATGAGTGTATTTTGAATCTCGTTTGAACTTTTTCTTAACTTGATTTCATTTGCCTGTTGTGTAGGTTGCTAAGCTTTTGATGGATACATCGGTTCTACAGTTTTATCCTACATTATTTGTACTTGCTACAGATGTATTGGACATGCTAGGAGATATGGTATGGAAACGCATCCAGCAGAAAGCTGAATTTTCAGAAGATGGAACCTTTCTGTGCTCTTTACCAGGTCTAAATCTTTTTCCATTTGTTTGTCTATGTCACTTGCATTTTCACTTGATAACGACAATCATGCAGCTGGATTTAATTCCTGTTTAGTATTATATATATCAAGTTTGATGTTGCATAAACAAGTAGTTGAGTACCCATGTTTTTTTTTTTGTACCTTGAGTCATCGAGTTCAACCATTCACCGTCCGACATAATATAACATAGAAGCATGCTTGTCCAACTATCTCGATAAGTGTGCGCATCTATCTTTCTGGTATGCTTATGATGTCAATGTGCTAAATACAATTCCTGTTGATTTCATGATGAAATCATTGAAGAGCCAACAGAGTTGTGTCATTAGATACTGTAGTTTACAAAGCCTTCGAAAATTTTTACCCTTGTTCCCTGACTAAATTATCTGAAAAGAAATGCCATGTCCCAGTCATCACCCCACTGAATTGCAGTCTTGGCTCTTGGGTGGAATAATTTGAAGACAGTCCTACCTTTCATTTTTTTTTTGCATGAAGGGACTCTTGAAACTTGAACTTGCATCTTTGTTGCTGTAAGCCAAAGATTGTACTGTTCTCAACTCTGGGCATGCTAAAATTCTTGATTATTTTCTTTTCTTTCATTCCTTTCGAAGCAGCTAGATAATTTTTCCTGAAACTACTGTTCTGTTTATTTGGCAGAGAATTTTAAAGCAAGTGATATTTGCTCTGATGCGAAAGAAACTTGCAATAACTGGTTTTGCAAAGTTGGTTCAATTCAAGAGCTACTTCCACGCATGTGAAGTCCTTATCTTCTTATATTCTCTGTATTCTTTACCCTTATTTGTTTGAAATTATGCCAAGTGTGTGAAGCACTTTTTCCTCTCTAATTTGTTCTTTGATTCATAAACTCTCTGCATTGATTTTTAGTTTGTAGTTTTGTTTGTACTCTGTTTGTTAGTCTCGTATGTTTTGTTTCACTGCAAAGAGTGTGGCATCTTGAAAAGGAAACTGCTCCTACAATGACATGTCGGTTTAGTTCAGTTATGATTCAGGTGCTGCATTTACTAGGAGTTTAACTTAAAGCTGGAGTAACTTGGGAATGCTTCATAATATTTTAGTTTGAAATGATCACCTTATGTCAGACAATGTCACACAAGCGTTTGCCTTCAGATAAAATATGCATTTGTAGAGATTGTCCTCTTTTTTTTTTTTTTTTTTTTTGTGTGTGTGTGTGTGTGGTAGATTTATATGTTAAAAAATCAAATTTGTGATTTTCTTGTAGAATTAATTGACAGGTTTTTGCTATTCTCTGTTGGCTAAACATTTCTTTGTGCCTATCCGGCACCTTTTTCCTTGGTAGTTCAAAGGCAACAAGCAAATGCCTTAACAAGATATGTCTAACAGTCTTAACTGAGTATATATAGCAAGATATGTTTAAGAAACTGAAAATCATTCCTAAAATGGCTCCCATAAATCAAGACCAGTGTGCTGAACTGAGTTGTGCTAGCTGTGCTTGAAGCAACATGCAGTTGATATTTGGCGTGTAAAAATATTTAAGATGGACCTTGTAGAGTGGTTCACAGGGGGTCCTTTGATAAGGTGAGTGGTGAGGTAGTGTTGCTTTCTAATAATGCCTTGCATAAGGAAAGGTGTAAGTAAATTTTCCTCCTTGTAGGGATTTGCATCAATTCTCAAGTAGGGGATTGCCTCAACTATTTGAAGCAATCCCCTACTCGAGATGTGATGCAAATTCCTAGGTGAAGGAAAATCCATCTGCACTTTTACTTACGCAAGGCATTCTTAGCACATAGCACTACCTCACTACTCATTGTATCAAAGGACTTATTGTAAACTCCTCTATAGACCTCAATAATCACAGTCACATTTGGATCATCATTGTTAATAAGGTTAACCATTTTTACTTTGCTGTGGGCTGTAAAATTGAATGGCGCTTAAAGGTGGGATAGTTATTGTTTTCTCTACCCAAGCACAGTATAGGTTCACATCATGCTTAGGGGAGCTACTGGATGCTGATCTTCCTTGTTTCCTGTAATCTTAGTAATTTCTTTTTTCTGATGTTCCAATTAGCTATTATTTTTTTCTTCTATGTTTTGGTTGTCTCGATAAAATTGAGTTATGCTCAAGCCTTGGTGGTCAATAACTTAAAATATTAAAATGTTACCAATGGTTCATGTAATTTTATTCTTATATTTCTTTTCTTTTGTTAATGTATTCTCGGTGATACTTGGGCTACTCATGGGAATCTAAGATTTTAGACGCCATCCATATTGTCTTATATTTACATCCCATTATCTTAATAATAGTTTTTTCTGTCTAGTGGTTTGATAAATTTCTTTCATGTTTATGCTTTTTTGTTTTCCTTTTAATATATGGTCTTGTGAGCTTCGTTCTCTTTTCTCTCTCACATATTGTTTCTGGGTATTGTGCTTCAGTTATTTGGAGTTGGCTATATTTCCTTGCTGGCGTTTTCTGATTGACCAACCTCTAGATAGTCTCCAGCGCCTCGTTATGATGGCAAGAGGGGTAGTCGATCCATTAGCATCTGCCTACTGCCGTTTGTACATGGCCCACTGTGCAAGGAAGTTGCCTTTGTCTGATATAGGTATATGTTTTTGCTTAATTTCAGAAGTGGCTTATTGCCATTCAAATGCTATTTTCAGAGTATGAAATATTATTAGATTTCAAGTTACCAAATGTGTGGTCTTATGTAGTGGGTTTGGCACACCCTTTTCCGGATTCATGTAGTCAAGTTTTATTCAAATCTAATTAGGCCGGTTTGATTTGTGTTGAAGATCCAGATCAAATATGAGTTTGATTTGGTCCTGCTAGAAATATAGACTCTTATTATGCAGCAGGCCATATTAGATTATGTTCATCTTTATGTTTTATGCCAGGGTTTAGATGTGAAAATAGAGGGAGATAAAACTTGAGAGGAATGATTGGAATTTCATTAAAAATCAGGTTTTCTAAAAATTAGGTAAATGTCTATTTATATCATCATGCTCACAACATAGAATATACAGATTCAGCCCTTGTGATATTCTCAACTGCTCACATCTAGGAGCACCATCCAAAAACCATCTGTGAGACTGTACCTGTTGAGTTCTTTCTTTCCTATTATGACTTTTAGATTCTGTATCCTGTTTCCATTTTTCTCATCATATCTCTTTTCCATTGCTAATCTATCCTAACATATAAATGGCATTTGTAAGTTGATCTAAAATAACGCATTCATTTTATTATATTGCATAAACCCCTCTTCTCTTACCCCTGGCCTGTAGAGCAAAAAATGCTGTTTACTGACTGGAGATAGTTCTTTTCTTGGTTATCTCTCTCTCTCTCTCTCTCTCTCTTGCATTGGTGAATGGATGGGGGATTGGGGGCGGTCGTTTGATGTAGAAAAAGAGAAGTATGACACCAGTAAGGATGAACATGCCAGCTCATGCAGTTTGCATTTAAAAGTTGTGCTCTCGCTGCTTAGGGATAGAAAGATCACTTTCCCCACAAAGTGATCTGATATTGGGTCTCTTTTGGAAAATTTCTGTGTCATGTTTCATTTTGAGTTGACCATGCCCAGTCATCACTAGTGAACCTGCTGAAAGGATTAAAAAGTTGCGATACACTGTCTCGTTTCTATTTGACATATTATGTTAATTTTACTGTAGCAGGGCACCTGGTCACCTGTGTTAATGACACCAAAATTCTAGTGATGCGTCATTTATCAGCAAATGAGGATGGACATTTTGCTGACAAGAAAAGGTTGCTTGTTAGTCTGATGGAACCAACTATTGAATATATTATGAAATGCATATTTGAGAATACTTCTCAGTCTCAGGTCAGTATTTGGTTTCTTTGGTAATTATGGTTGCAGCAGCACTCCTAATTTTCATTGTTGAAATCTCAACACAAGCTGTCAGAGTACAGCAGCAAAACCATGTGCAATCAGTTGACACAGTTTCTTTGATATTTAAATTGTTCTGAACTCTAGCAGTACAAGGAGAGAACAGTACAACAATTTAGCATTTGGGCTTTGCAAAACTCATTCTGACTTTTTTCTCTCTCATTACAATAGAGACACAGCTATGTGCTCCTTAGTAACACTGTAGTACCTACTGAAGTATCTCATCACAAATTGCTGCTGTAAGATGAATTAGTTGTGGCTTGTGTTGTATTGTTATATTGACTCACTTATTTCTATTGAAAGAGACAAGTAGATTCTGTACTTCTGGAGTTAGGATTGGGAAGGAATCAAGAAGATTTATGTGGGAGTTCCCCTTGTATCTCATTTGTTCTTCACCATCTACTGAAAGAACTTCCAACTGAAGTAATTAGGTCCAATTTTGTGGGTATCCTTCATCTGATTGAGTGCAGCCAAGATCATTATTTTGATCAGGTATTGCCCATGTTGCATGCGTGCACGCACACACACACACTATAGGTATTTACATACTTGTCGTGCATGCAAGGACTTCACAATTTTGCCTTTTAGTTTTTCTATTTCAAAATTTAAATGTCATTTTTGAGTTAGTATTATTTTTTGGTTGGCTCAGTGCTTGAATTACAGGTTACTTGGATTCAGGCTCAGTGAAAGCAGATCCAAACTGGACATTGTCTACTCAGTAGTGGATAAAGTTATTCAGGTCCTTAGAGCTTTATACTCCTGTTTTATTATCTTTCAAATTCATAAATCATTTTACTTTTATGCCTAATGTGCATGGTACACTTGTCTATGAGATGATTTTGTCCCTTGTAAATTATGATTAGGCCACAATTATGATTAGCCCACCAATATCAATGAGGGAGGTGATTTAATAGAATTCGAGCATAGAGGATGGGGAAGGTGCCCCACTTAGAAGTTGAATTTTTCCTGCAAATCCTATCTCTCTCATCTTGCCCAATCTCCTATTCCCTTACCTTTCCATCTTGCCTATTGTCTTGGGAAAGTGAAGGAACCCTTCAAGGTTAATACTTTTATTTGGGCAATAGTTCTTAATAAAATCAATAGTTGCAATTTTTTTCAGGCAAGGGGACCTCTTAAGGCACCATAACTTGCTATTTGTTTGATGGACTGTAATAGTGGTGAGAAGCATCACAGCCTTCTTTTCATGTATTGGATTGTGGCCAGGGGAATATGTCTTTTGGTGCGAGTCTCAAGCATTGGGAAAAACCCCAAGTAAGGTGGAAGAGTTGTTTTTGAAGTCATTAGCTTTGAAGA
The DNA here is from genome assembly GCA_018804465.1 of Populus tomentosa. Lineage (NCBI taxonomy): Eukaryota > Viridiplantae > Streptophyta > Magnoliopsida > Malpighiales > Salicaceae > Populus > Populus tomentosa. The sequence continues at coordinate 34,397,629 of CM031969.1, forward strand.
AGGCTTCTTCAAGGACTTCTGGCTTATATTTTATTTCCAGGAAGTTCTGGCGGGAATCTTGCTTTTCCTTGAGGCTTGGTTTCATTGGTAGTCATGGCATGTTCTTCTGTGCAGTTGTAGAAGTTTGTTTAGAGTGCAGTGAATATGAACTTTAGTAGCCATAAAAATGGCAGAGATAGGTGCTAGACTTGCTAGATAAAGTTAAACACTTAGATATTTTGACACTAAGAACTAAACAATACAAATTAGTAACTCAATCACCCATATGCCAATATTTTGTTTCCATAGAAATAACTGAAATATATACGAATTTGAATGGCTCATCTCCCTTTTAAATAGCTGTGTGAGCTACCTTTCCAATATTCTAGAAAATCTCTTTCAGTATTCTGTTCTGTTAATCCAACATTTTTCAATGTCATTCTTGTTTACTTATTATAAAGGGCATGTGGTAGGATTTTCTACTTTCTTTTTTGCTCGGTGTTCATATGTATTGCTTTTGGTTGTGATTTTCTTGTTGAGTCGTGCATTTTCAAGAATGCTTGATAGCCATTGCAGTGTAAGCACCTGTATCTAATTTGAAAGTTAAAGTTTGGCTATTCTATTGATGTGGAATGGCTGCGGAGCTTATGGTAAATTATGATAGAATTTCAGATGCTGCTGATATTACAACATTTAGCTCTTCAGAAGAATGTTCTTTGATATGTACACACAAACACACACACATATTTTCTTAAGCTACTCTTAACTGTATTGCTATGCTTATATCTTGTCTATTAATTCCAGGCAGTTGCTCAATATGATAGACTTGATCAGTACTTGACGGTTGTGGATGCTTATATGGACATTGTTCTTCAAAATCAGATGGTAAGTTTGGATGAGTTGCGGCATTGGCTCCTTTTAGCCTTGTTTGCCTTAATTTCTTATGAAATGGCTCTTGTGCATGCTGTTTGGTCGCTTCCATTCCTGGAGTCACACCCCTAATTTTGTTTCTGATGATATCATGATATCTTGCTGAGATGCATTTCTTGACTGTGACCACTTCGTACTGCACCTTGCAAAGTGATTCTGAGAAGCTTAAGGGATTTAAATTGGTTCTGAGAATAACAAGTCAATTGTAAAAGACCCAGCATGTAGAATTTAATACCAATCAGTGCTATGCTGGGAAGCTTAAGGGATTTACAGCACATATCTTAAGGAGCATGTGTGGAGATTGTGAGTCTAGGGGTGTTCTCTTTCATGTGGTTGTAAATCACACCCACTGCTCTTCAGTTCTGGAAGGATAATAGAACAGAAAACCATGTTACCTTTACTTTAATCATCGCTAGTAAATAATAACTGCTGAGTGGAATGCTTTCCTATTTGTGCCTCTTTTATGCTGTATTATTGGTATTCTTCTGTGTGTTTGGTGCTGTCGTTATCTGTTCTCTGAGTCCAATGATTATGCCAGGATAATCATTTGAAAACCATTTTAGAGGGTATTTCAAAGCGAGCATGCCATAAAGAAATACATGAAGATGAGCTTGAAAGCTTGAAGTCGATCTTGATGAAGCTTCTTTCTCATTTCACAGACTTGCACGATGTACTTGGTTTGGTAAGATAAGAGTGCAGAATCCATCACACCCCCTGTACCCTTGTTTTTATTAATTGCTCGTAAAGCATGCACATGCTGAGAAAGTAAATGGTTTGTGGTTCAACGCCATGATGGAATTTGATTTAGCTGCTAACAAGCAATCGGTTGTGATCTATTTCTGCAGGACCATTTTCTTGAAATCTTAGATGTAATGTATGGGAACCCTAGGAGTAACATCAATATGCATATCCTTAGTATGGCGACAAGGTAACTTTCATTACCTATGTACATCATCCTGGTAAATCTAATGTGTGTTTACTTTCTGACTATTTTTGTTTTTTGTTGCATTGATGCCATTCATTTTCTTGAGCCTGCTAAAATATCTGTCAGTCTATAGGAGGATTTTTGTAGTCTAATAGGTTGGTGCATACCAATAATGGCTTAGTAAACACTGCAGCAACCAAGTATGTCTGACCTGGGTAGTTATCTGATAAGTTGTATGGATACAAGGGCTTGGTGTGCAGTTATCTGATAAGTTGTATGGATACAAGGGCTTGGTGCGCACTTCTTTTAAATATGTAGCACACTGAAAATACCATTAGTGGTTCTGAGAGAGTTGTGTTAATCACAAACAATGTGGCATTATGATTTCATGGAACTTTCAGAGTTTTGGAAGTCATTTCATTCATAGAACCACCTTTTGCTTCTCCTTTTTTGCCTCTTTTTTTTTTTCCTTTTAAATGAACCATCTATTGCTAAGGTTTCAAAACATCTAAATTTTCATGGTCTTGTAAGAGGTAAAAAAAAAAAACTGGTGAAACATTGCATTATTTTGTAATCTTGCTCACAACATGAAATACTCAATCCTAGACTACACAACAAAAATACAAGATGTGACCTACAAGATTCATTGAGTTCCAGCCTTGTTGCTAATTGTATGAAAATTACATGATGTAACAGACATTGGTAGATTCATTTGTGAAATAAGATTCTGGGAAACCATTTTCAGTATCTTCATTCATTATTTTGTAGTTCTTTGTACTTCAATATCTGCCCCTTTCCTTACACTTTAATATGTTCTTTTCTAATTATCATGCATGGCAATGTTTGAAGAACTTTTTATCAACTCTTAGTGCAGTTCTGACTATATCTTGTGCAGGACCGGTTATTTGCATGATCTGTCAACCATGCAGTTGCTTTTTGAAATTTCTCAGTCTCTACATGATGTTATAGATTTTGGAAGTATGAAAGATGATGAATACCAACAGCCACTACGGCTGATTTCTCGTTTTGTTGAGATGGTAACTAATCTCAGCTAGCTGTATACATCTTTCCTTATGTTCTATGATGTGTACGTAGCCTATCATTAGATCGGTTGACAATTATTGTTGCTCTTGACTATTAGGTTGACTATGGGACAGAGATGGAACGACATCTAACATTTTTAGTTGAATGCCGTGGAGCTTTCGGTATCATAAATGAACTCAAGGTCAGAACTCCTTTTTTTATAAATGAAATGTATAGAAATAGAGCCCCTTTTTCCTACCTAGGTTACAAGATTTCTAATTCTAGCAGATCCAGCATTACAATTACACTTTTTAAATGTTATACAATTCTCTCCTGGTATGCTGTTTGATGCTTGTGAAGCTAAGATGACTGTTTGTACTATATTTAGGAATATGCTTTTGATTAGTGTTTCTAATGATCATGCTGTCCAAACTTGAGTGTAAAAGGTACTCCTTCACAATAGAAGTAGGGAATCTTAATTCTATATACAAAATTATTGAACTCTGTTATATGCAGTCAAGAAGAGGTTCAAGGTATAGAACATGGAGGGCTACAATGTTTTTGGCATCCTTTGTTAGCAGAGGTATTTTCATGTTGCAGTAAAACTTTGTATATACCAGCTGTGGTGCTCATGCACCTTCAAAATATTGAAAGGGACAAGAGAATAAAAAGAAATAAAGATTTTTAGAGACATTTGACATATAGAGGGATTGTTTTAAAAAAACAGTGGTGACTTATGTAACAGCCACTATTTAACAGAAAATCAGCATTAAGTTTTCGTTACTGCTATTATCATATTGCTAACAGCATTTTGTACCAAAAACTGATGTACGGTGGGAAGATAAATCGACTCAAAGCAGCAAAGAACAGTTAATATGATGGCTAAAACTAGAAGAAAATTGAAGCTGGAACTAGAAAAATAGGTTTAGCATTTGTAGACAACCTCTAAAACCTAAATTAATTGATAGAAAATATGACATGTCCTGGAAAAATAGTATAAGCCCTATTTATACTAGTTCTAGGTCTAAATCCTAAGTGCGTGTTTGGATTTGAGTTTAACTTGCTTTTCGTCAAAATTTGAATTTTTTTTTTGCTTTAAATTAATTTTTTTAAAAGTGTTTTTGGATTGCCCTGATGTGTTGATGTCAAAAATAAATTTTAAAAAAATAAAAAAATATTAATTTGATGCATTTCTGAGCGAAAAGCACTTTGAAAAACAATTGCTACCACATTCCTAAACACCCAATCCTTATAGGAAGAGAAATCACTATTAAAAGTTATATGACTAACATAGAGTCTAAATAGCATAAGGATTCCTAAACTAATTAAAAAAACTAAAATTACTAAGGAAAATATTTATTCTTCCAAAAGCTCCTGCTTCAAAAAGTCATTATATTGGATAATGGTCGTCACAGCCCATGTTTTGAAGATAAGGGCCTGCTTTCATCTTCATTTTTCACTGTTTTTCATTTTTTCTATGACCCGGGAGTACCGAGTGGTAGGTACTCTTGGAGTTCTAGTTATTAAAGGCCTTCCACAAATTATTTTTGAAATAACTTTCAAAACTTTTTTGCTAACAATTTTAGTTGGCTAGAATTTAAAATATTTGTTAAATTGAGCTTTAATTCTTATCACTAACATTTGTGTTAGTGGTGGGTCATTTAATTTTATTAACCTAATCCATTCATTTTTTATATTTATTTTTTGGATTTAATTAATTATAATTGTTTATAGTTTATGATTAGAAATTTAGATTAAATTTACTTCAATTATGGTTACTAATACTGTACTAACCTAGGTTGTAATTTTAAGTTAATTTGCTCTATTATTATCTTTAAGTTTGACTATGTTTGATTTCCTGGATGATTCTACTAAAATGAATATTTTTGACATAAATTTAAGTTATTATGTATTGTTTGCATGATATGTCTAACTACTAGAAGTGTTGATATTGTTTTTATTTAGTGAATTATTAGAAAATATGCATCATGAAAAGATTTGTCTTGCTAGTGATTTGCAACAGCAATGACTCCACTGCGATGGTACCACTGTTATTTTATACGATGAAAGTCCATGATTCACGATCATAACTGCAATTTAAAACCATGCACAGAGAAGAAAGTGAAGAGATGTTAATTATTAGTGGTGGAAAAGGAGGGGAGAGAGACCAGAGAGGAGTAGCATGAGGTTTATACATCAATACTGTGTGGCAGTGGAATAGTTAATGTTTAAGTGCAGTGGAAATGTCTAACTACCCAGTGACATTCAAACTTATTTATCATGATGGCTATGTTATTGACATTGTTCACAAAGAAACAGTTAATGAAATTAAAGTCTTTGACAATTGACCTAGCTAGGAAGGAAACAAGTTGGAGAGAAGTTATTTTGTGTGTTTAATTTGTTGGTTTTTTTGAGATTTTCATATACTGTCTTCACAGAACCAGTTTCAGTTCATAAACTGAAGATGGAATTGACTCTGAATGTACCTAGAAATCTGTGCATTCTGAAATAGGAGGTTCTGTCACTCAAACTCTTCATCCAGTACTTGAAATTTCTTGCAGGAGACTCTAGTCCATTCAAGCAATTGTTTGGCTATCAAAGCTTTGAAAGATGGAAGAAAGCACCTCAATTTTGTCAAATCTTGCATAGCATTTAGTGAGGTCACAATACCTTCTGTTTTAGAGCATGTTGTGCAGTTTAATCTTTATATTGAGACCGCTGAGGTAATATTCTTGCCTTTGATGCGACTATCTGGTGCTGCAAGTAAGCCACATATGTTCATCATATTCGTTTTGATATCTCAGGTTGCTTTATTAGGTGGTTTAGTTTCTCATTCAGATGGCCTGGTGGTTTCTGCAATAAGCTGCCTAGAATGTTTTGACTTGACAGTTGGTTAGTTCATCATTTCTTACAATTGAAGCACTTGAGTCAGTTCCTGACCATTCAATTTATTTGATGCTTGCCTTCTGTTCTTAATTTATGAGTATTCAGTTATTGCTAATCATTTCTCTCAGTTATAATACAGAATCAAGAAAATGTAATATCTTTGGTTGTGAACTACATAAGCTGATATGTGCTATCCTATCCTATACATTTTTTGGTAATAATCTCTCAGTTGTAATAACAGCCCAGGCAATGTTAAATCTCTGGTTATAAACTTACACAAATCATAATGTACTGTGCCAACTGATCCCTTTCTCAGATAATTGCTAAATTTAATCAGAGAAGGTTACATTCTTGGTTTTTATTTTTCCAAAACACCAACTACTTAAGTTCTGGACTTTGAATGGATGATGTTGAGTTTGGCCCATTTTCGAAATTGACATCTAATATTAGTATATGCATTTTCTTTTGTTTTCAAGTTAAAAAATCAGAGTGCTTATATGGGGATATAAACTCGTATAACTGTCAGAGTACCAACTTTGTCCACTTATATTCTATCCGTCTCATTTTTTAAATTGACATGTAACATTATTGGAAGCATTTTCAAGTTCAAAAATCAAAAGCTATTATTGGATAGAAATTAAACTGTCAGAGCATTAAATTGTTAACTTGAAATGCCAACCTTAGGTAGTCACTGTGTAATGAGCAAAATGCAGAAATGATCATGATTTGCTTTATTCCAAAGAAATTGCCACATTTGAACATCATTTTTGGAAAATTAAAATTTAACCATGCTATCGCATTGGACACACAGTAAGTTTGATGTGATAAACAATTCTTTAATTGTAACACAGTAGGTGGGTTTTCATGATCAGTTGTCTCAGCATACGAATAGAGGGACATTCAGAGATACTTCTCAATATTGTACATCTGATTTCTAGGTTTCTGTATTTGTTGTTTTGAAGTCTTTAACTTTCACCAAGGAAGTTGATAACATATTTCCACATAGATAAAGCAAACACATAACTAAAAAACAGATGTGAATAAATTTGCTGGAAAATGTAGGCGCTTCTATCTTTGATAACTACTCTTTCCCTTGACATGAAAAGTTTGTAAAACAGTTTGAAATTGGGCACAGATGTGACATGTCTTGGTCTATGATGCATACACATATTTGATGTGATAAGTCCAATCTGTGACACAGACCTTAAAATTAAATGTGGTCTTACTTTATGAGTGATATAATGTTCTGATTTTTATTGGTTGCTCAATTGGCTTATACCCTTTGTGTAGGCTCCAGAACATCAATTGATGCTGGTGGAATGCTCTCATCCATTCAAAAATTATGTAGCCTCTTGGTTATGTTTCCAGGTCTCTGAAAACTTTTATCAGTGTTTTTATCTCTAACATAACTGGTGAAAATTTAAGCTCACACGGCATATTTATTTCATTACTTTCTTTGGGATGTCTTCTGAACAATCCTTTGTTTTTCCAAAATGACATCATGAAATTTTTAGACAAGTATTCTTTTCTACAAGCCTTTAGAAAGGATAATAAAGGTGTGAGAATACTGTATTTCAACCAACTTTTGTTGTAATGAGGTCGGAATTTTCATTTGTTCATTGTGGAAAGCTCTTCTTTTCATGTTAACTGCTTGTTAGATAGTCCTGAATTTGGTTCGTTGTTCTGATTTTGCTGCTTAATATTCCCAATATTTTACTTGGAATTTTAATAAAAAATCAAACAGAGGTTTTGAAAAAATCAGAAACTGTAAAACCAAACCTGGTGCTGCATGAGTTTATCTTCGATTGAGAATGGTTTAGCATCTTCAGAAAATGAATGAGAATAATCTTCTATGGCATGCTGTCAAGTTGTCATCTATAAGATTTATGTTCTGCAGAGTCACACTGTTCCTTTAACTCTCTCTCTCTCTCTCTCTCTCTCTCTTTTTAATACATGTATATTTGTTCTAATTTGTAGGTAATCCTGACCAAGGCATCACAAGATTTCCAAATAGCATTCTCTCTCTCATTTATTCTAAGTCATGGTAAGCCTTGTCTGTTACTGCTTTAGTTTTGAAATTTATCAATTTAATTTAAGAAACCTCATCTTCATGAAATGTTGTTGTAGGATGACTCCAAGAATGAAGATAAGGTTATTTTGTGGGATAATTTTGTTGTTGGCAACACTTTCTCAGGATAAGCTCCCATACTATCCACACTGTGTGGAGGTATTTCTACTTCTCTTCCAATTTAAGGTTTCATGTTTAAGTTTTTTAAAAAATTTTGAAATGCCTTTTTCTTACTATTTTCGGGTGGGTGGTTGGCTCCAACTCTCAATATTATTTCTGTGTCGGCAACAATTTTATTTTATATACATCTTTTAGTGATTAGCTGAAACTAAAACCATGTGATATGAGCTGGAATATTATATATGAAAATGAATATGCTCTGGCATTAGGTATGTTCATATATTGCTAGCATCATTCTCCCTTGGATTTAATTAAGCATGAAATGAGACATTTCATGAATGGCAATTTGGAAGAAACCCCCATCTACTGCAAAGTAGTAGTATTGTTGTTTATGCTGCCTTTAATATCTACCTATGGTTTGTCGCATACTGAGTTTCTTGCAACAATCCAAGTCCAGTGTTGCATGCACATGCAATTTCTTTTACAAGTTTGGTTTACATCTGAAAGTTCCTATGATTTTCTGTTTGGTTTATTCAGATTATGGGCAATGACCTGTTATTCTTTGGTGATCCGTCCTACGCACATGAAATTGCTGCATTGTCTGAGTGTGTTCTTCAGGATCTCATTAGTTTCATTGAACAAGAGCCACCAAAGGTAACAAAGCTTTCAACAAATGAGTTGCAATGCCACCATGCCACTAATAGGCCATGTTTCTCATATGCTGATGTGATGTATTCTAATTAAGGTTGCTCGTGGAACCATGGCACTCGAAGCTTGCAACTGCATCGCATCATCTTTTGTGGTATGTTTCTCAGTTATCTTTTGATTACTTAATTTTAGTATAATTTGTTTGATCTTGAAAAACGGAATTTGCACAATTCATTTCTATCATAGAGAGAGGTACATTGGCTGTCATCTTCCATCAGTGTAAGGAATATGCACCAGTGGATGGGCATTAAACCTGCCATGCCAACAGCCCAATCATCATGCCATTTGCACCCGTTAGGACCAGCTAAAATTTCTATTTATCCATTACACATCTTTTCTGGAAATGGTTTGCCCCATTCTCATGTTTTATCTTGAGGATATATGCTTGAGCACTCAGGTAACCTTTTCATCTTAAAGCGTCAAGTTATTCTGCCCCAATGACCTCTTTGAAGTATTAATAAGTTATAAACACCCCTTCTTTTCCCCCAGCTGTCGATCTTTAAAAGGACTTTCTTTTGCTGGAGTAGGAACTTGAATCAGACTGCTTAGGGCCCACTGCTCATCATGTCTATGATGCACACCTTTTAAGTAGCAAATATATACAATTTTAATAGTTTGCATATGTTGTCATTCACGGGTGATTTGTCGCACCCCAAAAAGTTTACCAAACAGCTAATCCCTCTGTGAAAGCTTCCCCAAATCTGGAGCCAAGGAAATATAGGTGATGTCCCAGTAGCCTGTTGAGCAACTGGCAGAAAAAGTCTTTGCTTTGCAATTCGAAAATTTGATGCCTTAACTAATTAAACATTCCATTGGACCTTTCCTCTTCTGCCTTTTGTTTTGTGCAGGTGTGTCAGGATATGTTAGAAGTTTGCTGGAAGCTGATTGAAACTGCTAGGTTGTGCCTTAGTGCTGATGACAGGTACTTGCAGTCCACTATCAAATATTTAAACGAGCAGCTGCCTCCATCCTGTAGCAATCTGATATTTGCACAGCACTATGATCTATCAAAATGTTAAATGGTTGATTTTGGAAATGTACATTTATATTCCCTGAGCGGTTATTCATTTAAGAAAAAAGAAAGAAAGAAAACAACGTGGAGTTAAGAGCCTCTTGTGGTACCACTTTCTATTTTGGTTTTCTTACAAAATTTGTTTTATGTTTTTTGGAAAATGTTTATATTTTTTTAACAAAGATGTACAAAAGAAAAAAAAAAATAATTCTTGTATTGATCTTAGAAACATTATAATATATTATTAATTAAAAATATGAAAAAAATACTAGTAATTTATTTATTATAATTAAATGGTGATGTCACGGAACATGCATGGCAATGGTGCTAATGATGAAGACATGGTCACAATGGATGTGATGCTAGAAATGACAAGGATTACGATAATATTAAGTTTATTATTTTTTATTTTATTTTATTGATGCATATGATAGTGGTTGTAGTGGGCAATAATGATGTGATACAAGTGCTTGTATTAATATGGTAATGCTAAAATTGAAATAATATGTATATGAAGGCTATGGTTGTTATGATTATTAAGAATCTTGGGATTAGTTATGCTATAGAAAAGAATATTATCGTTTCAAATCATTATATTTAAAATAAGATGTATTATTACTTGTCTTATATTTTTAATTGTCTGTTGTGTCTAATTGTCACATGAAAACTTTTTACCTTGGTGATTGAAATAGGTTTAAGTCATTTTTGGATAACACTTAACATTTTTCTCACTCCTCAATACTTTTTTTACTAATAACATGTCCAATAAATATAATTTTTTTCATCCAAAAGCCTCACCTTTTCATATTAGTATATAAATATTATTTTTGCAAAACAATCTATTAATTTTTAAATATTCAATGTGATTCTTTAAATTCCTACTATAAGTTATAATATTATCAAAATAAATGAAAGTACTAGATGTATTAGAAAGTTTAAAAGGCATGATTAACTATTTATACAAATTATATTTAATTTTAAAAAGAGTGTTTTATTTATCTTTCTTTTTTTATTTTTATCTAATGATATTTATTTTTCCAATCAATCTTAAAAAATATACAAAATCCATGCAATTTAACTGATGTTGCTACTTTGACATGTTATTCAAGGGTCATGAATCATACGGTCAGCAAAGCATGTCTAGTAAAGCAGTTAAGGGCTAAGGAAAAACTGTTTTGAATCATACTAATGTTTCTAGACTTATTGCCCAAGCAATTATGTTAAATGAAAGTATTTGAACCACAAGTATAAATACATATAGTGAGAGATCATGCATTGCTTTTTTTTTTTGGTAACCCGGGGTGTCCGGGCCAGCTTACACGCACCACAACTATTCTCCGGGCTCACTGAACATCCTACAAGCCCAGTGAGCATGTAAGGCACCGCGGGGTGACATGCGTGCACAGAGAGGGTCGAACCCGGGACGGGGGCGGAACAAGTCACACAATTGACCACAGCGGCTAGATCCTCAAGTGCATCATGCATGGCTTTTGATATTATTTAAAGGGATCAAAGATGCTTGTTCATATTTTTTATTTATTTCCAGTTAAACTTCGTATAATACAATTCTTTTAGGATTATTTGATCCTATATCCTAACTCGAATTAATTTTTTTTAATGTTAAAAAAAATATCTTGGCTTTGTTGGTATTTTTTCTAGTATAAAAAAAATAAATTATGCAAAAATTGATTTGATATGGCTCAGTCTTATTAACAAGTTTAAAAGCAACACATATAACCAATAAAAATATAGTTGAACTCAAAATAAATATTTAAAATGCAGTTTTCTTAAAAAAAAAACATTAAATTAATAATATATTGAATTGATATGGGTCTACTTGAGTTAACCTGCCAATAACTATAAACAAATTACGAAATTTAATTTTCATTAAATTCAATACCGAAGGATGAAACTAAAAAAAAAATACTCAAGTGAACCTAAGTTAGCATGTCAAACCCACAATTTGGATTATTAGATCAAGATAACCTAATAGAAAGCAAATTGAAATAAATTATAAAACTCAATTCTCAAAAAATCCAATGTTGAACGATAAAATTAAAAAAAAATCAATTAAAAAAAAAAAATACATGGATCAACCAAGGTTCACCCACCAAACTTGTAACCCGAGTTTTAAGATAAGGATAACTTTATAAAAAATAGACTGAAATAAATTCTGAATTCTAATTTCTATTAATCTAATGATAAAGATGAAATTGAGAAAAAAATCTAAGATAATTTTATAAGAAAATAAAAATAATTATGTAAACTAATTTTTAATAAATATAATGTTGAAAGATGAAATTAAAGTTTAAAAAAATATATAATTTTTTTTTCAAAAATCAAAGTAAGCAAAATAAAAATGCTATTTAACTAATAATATAATAAAAACCCCTCCTCCTTTTTGGTTAATGATGTTGTGTTATTTATAAATATTATAATAATTTATTATCTTATGGTTGAATTTTTCTTTTTAACATTTAAGGTATTCATTAAATGTATTGAAAATGAAGGGGTATGTTTATATACAGAAAAATATTTTTCTTTTTCATTTGATTTTTTTTAGTTTTCTTTTCCATAAAAAAACAAAAAAAAACATGTTTAGTTATTGAAAATAAAGACAGATCTTTTTATCAAAAACAAAATAAAATAAGAAATATATCAAGATTACACTATATTTTATTAAAAATCAAAATCATAATTTAAAACTGTTATCTTAATATTGTATATTTGTGATAATTTAATTATATAATATTAATTTTATTTAAATTAAATAAAAAATTATCATAAAAAAGTTATATTATTAACTAGTTTTTTTTTTTAAAGTTAGATTTATAAAATTTACGACATTAACTAAATATAAAAATGTAAAAAACAATCTTTTACATTTTTTTGTGTTCGTATATATATATATATAAAAAAAAACTGAATTGTTTATTATTTTATTTGAAAAACTATTAAAAAAAGTTATAAAAAGAGGGGAACCTTTACACCGTGTTTTCTAAATTTAGTATAATTTTGGAAATTAAAAAAGTAGTTGTTTAATTTTTTAAATAGAAAAATATTGTATTTGAACATAAAATTTTATTTTAAAAAAATATTAAAATATTACTATGTTTCAGTAACTTCAAGATTTTTTTTAAGTCTTAAATGATAAACCTCCACTTTTAAATCCGATCCAAACTTGTGACAATTGATATATGAATTTGACATTTTAATAATAGGATTTGCATGATTTAATTACTAAACATAATGTTTTTGGAAGTAAATTATAAATTAGTTCATTTATTTTTTTAAATGAATTAAATAATCTCTTTAATTTTTATAATTTAGTAATTAGTTTATATGTTTTAAAATTTGTTTATAATTCCTTTTAATTTCATATTTTTTTAGTTTAATTTATTTTTATTAATATATGAAAGTAAATAATATATAAAGATAAATGAGGAAATATATTTTTTTTAGATAAAAATAATTTTAAATTAAAAATTAAAAAATATTTAATTTATAAAATTATAAAGGCTATTTAATTTGTTTTACAAAATTAAAAAAATAATTTATAATTTATTTCCATTAGCTACTTAGAATAATAATAATAATAATAATAATAATAATAATAAGTTAATGAATTTAAAGTGTATTTGAGAGTAAAGTTGCTTTTATTTTAAGATATTTTTTAAAAGGATTTTTAAAATAAATTATTTTTTTAATTATTTATATTAACATATTAAAATTATAGAAAATATTATTTTTAATGTATTATAAAGAAAAAAACTTTTGAAAAGAGACTGCGAAACACATTCTTAGCCGGTCACCGAGTCACGCCACCTCCCTAGGTAGCCAAAAACAAATTCTAGGGTTTCTGTCAAAGGTTTCCAACTCCAAAGATGGATCTGGAAGTGTTTGGCCGCCACGCTCTGCTTTTCGACGACGATACGATGGCGTCTTTCGTCAACTCCACCGATGCACTTGTCGAATGGAACTCTCTCTCCATTGATCGTTACGACGTCCGACATCTCCTTTCCTCTCCCCCGCCGCCTCGCTCTCGCCACCGCCACAAACATAACGACTCTCTCGAATCTGAGCTCGATCACGATCGCTACCTCGATTTAACCTATCCCTCCCTACCACAAGGTATTCTTTCTTTAATTTATTATTTATCTTGTATTGTTCTACTCAAATACATGTATTTTTTGTTTGCTCCAAAATTTAAATTCAGTATTTAGGGTAAGGTTTGGAAATTTGTGGTAGATGGCGAGCTTGAGCTTAGAAGAATTGGCAATGATAACTTTTATTTTAAATTATTGTTTTGCTAGTTTGGATGTGTGTGTGTGTGTGTGTGTGTGTGTGTGTGTGTGTGTGTGAAATTGGATCTTTGTGAAATTATAGAATTATAAATTAAAAAAAAGTATGTGACTATATAAATATATATCACCTTCTGCATGGTAGAAGCTTGTATCTTTGTTAATAGATGGGAGTGATTTGCCTCTCTCTCAATTGAAGAACATCGTAGTTTGTTTTTGGTATCCAAAAATTAAAGAACAATTCCTCCACTTGATTTGAATTTTAGTGTGAAAAAAGTTTAATTAAGTGGATGCTATGTATAGGCACCTCTCCTTTAATAAACGATGTCTAGTTACTAGCTCTATATGTGCTGGCTACAGAACTTCTCCGTTTATAATGTTCGTTCAAATACACGTTACTGGTTTCAATTAAATATGAATTTCCTTTTAATATTTTGTTCAGATAAAAATTGGGAATTTAGGTAATAGTTTGTCATTTGCATGAGTGGTGTATGTTTTCAATTACCTTTCCCAAGTTTGCAGGATCAAAATGATTTTGCTAAAGATGTAACTTTCAGAGAGACAAGTAAGACATCTCTTGCCTTTTCTTTTGAGTGTCTACTGTTTTCAGTGCTGATACCCTTTTGATGTCATTTATAGTGTTTTGGTTTCATTTTTAGTAAGATGACCTTGTGTTCATTTGATTTTGATCTCCTTTTCTCTTATTTTTAGACTTAGATACAGAGGCAGTTCAGGAGATTGCTGGTGTCTGTAATGCGGTTTCTTTTACATATGGAAACCAACACGCTGACCAAAAGAATGCTGATATCGAGTCTAGTTTTTGCCCCTCTTTCCCAGTGCCTGAACACTTGGTTCGAAACTTGGTGAGTGGACTTTTTTTTTACTGTTGGCATTGTATATTTTTTTATTGTTAAATCATGATAATGTTGTTTGTTTGATGCCTGTCCAGTGTGGTCAAATATAGTTGTCTAAGGTGCATGTGTTTTTCTAAGGCTTACCATGTCTAAGTTTCAGATGCTTGGAGCAGAGATCGGCGTCCTTCAAGGTTGCCATTCACAGGCACCTTGTCTTCTTTTGATGTCTTGACAAGGGGCCATGCAGGTGGGATTAGGATGGAAAAAAAAATGTTACGTTGACAGGAATCTTAATCTCTAGAGAGCAATCGGATGATAGATGTCTTCACTGAGCGCTGTGTTTTTATATTTATAGTTATCCTAATACATCAAGAATCAGGAGTTTTTCTTGGGAGTATTCAGCTAGATGTCTATTTTACTGGTATTGTGCTATGCTTAAATTTCCCACCATTGAGGAGGATTTATTTTTTGTCCATTTTTCAGCCTCCAACAGAGAAGGTGCATCAGATCATTGCAAGAACTGCCATTTTTGTTAGCAAACATGGTGGGCAATCAGAAATTGTTTTGAGGGTCAAACAGGGAGACAACCCAACTTTTGGGTTCTTGATGCCTGATCATTATCTTCATCCGTACTTTAGGTTTCTTGTTGATCATGAAGAACTTTTGAAGTCTGTCATTGATAGAAAAGCTATAGAAGAAGAAAACAAAGTGGAGAATGTGCTTGACCAAGCAGGTGGTCCAGCTGGAGCATTGTCATTGCTAGGTTCTGTTTATGGTTCTGGAGAGAATGAAGAAGGTGCAATTGTGGATGCCCCAGCTGTTTTAGAAAAGGACCCCAAGGAAGCTGTTAATGCTGATTCTGTGATCATCTCTCCTGGATTAGAAGAAGGCGGTTCTTCTCTAAATTTAGCTGGTAAAGGCAAGGCAAGTTCCAAGCATCCAGTTACTCCTTCAAAAGAAAAGGCTCATTTGGTACGAAGAAATCGTTCCATCAGTGTAGTTCAGGCTGGAACCAGAACTAGGGTGAGGAAAGAAGGTGATTCCATGGACATGGTTTCCTCTACTGTGGATAAGTTGCAGGCTTCTGATTCATCAAGCCTGTCCAAGGTGGAAACATCTATTTTGGAGCCTCCATCTGATTTGAAGAGGGTGGTTGAGAAGATAGTTGAGTTCATTTTGAGGAACGGGAAAGAATTTGAGGCTGTTCTTGTCCAGCAGGATACAAAGCATGGAAGGTTCCCATTCCTTCTGCCATCTAACCAATATCATCCCTTCTATCTAAATGCTCTTCAGAAAGCTCAGGAGGTGCGTTCTCCCATAACCTTTTTATGTTGTGCTTTTTGCATTGGATGCCTTGTTTATAAGGGGGGTTAATGGATCGCACATGGTTTGAGTTATGATATGCAGTTGTGCTACCCTCTATTTATCAATATGCTACCAGAGTATGAATTTATGGAGGATTATTTGCTTGTTAGGACAGTTTGAAGTATTTTCATTGAAATTGATTATGGTGGTGTCATCATGTATTGACTGAACATGACAGATATTTTTCAACTTCTCTGTTACTGCTATTTCTTTAACTGCTTTCATTGGTCATATGAGTTAATTTTCTAATGCCATAATGAATTTTTTTTTTCTGCTCTGGCTTGCTGATTTCTCCGATGTTTCTTTGTTTGCAGTCAAGGTCATCTGGCACTGGCTTCATTTCTGAGAAGCTTGATTCCTTGGCGCATGGGATGGGCAGGAAAACAGCACTTGAAAAAAGCGATACCCTCTCATCATCTGATATACCATATGATTGCAATAGGAAAGAGAAGTTTAAAATGGTCATTGGAAAGTCAAAGAAGGATGGACAGGACCCACCTTCAAAAGCCACGCCACCTCAAGTAGGTGTCAGTGTGGATGCAGCTGCAGCTATTCTTCAGGCTGCCACTAAAGGTGTCAAGAATCCCCGTTTAGAAATACTATCAAAGACATCAATAAATGGCATCATTCAAGGTCCTAACACTGAAAGTGGGACACCCAGTGGCCCTAGCAGCTTGCTTTCCCAGGCTCAAAGTTCCAGCAAAAAGCTTGATCATGGTGAACCTGGGGCTTCTATTCCTGTGGTGAGGGCTATTGCGCAGACCGCTGCTAGTGCAGCAGCAAGTGAGGCTGATTCTTCTGAAGCCAGCTTGACAAGAGAGCAGAAGTTGAAGGCTGAGAGACTGAAACGGGCAAAGATGTTTGCAAGTATGATAAAAAATGGAGGAGCTGCACCATTAAGGAGTGAATCTGGGCGTGGGTTATCTGCAGAACCACCTGAATCTGGGCTCTCTGCTTCAGGCACTCAAATTTTAAACCTCACATGCTTTGAAAGGGAAGGCAGCTTATGTCAGTTAGATGTTAATTCTTCTGATAAAGTTGAGAAGAAGGAATCAGCTGGTGGCCATAATGAGCGACGATCGAAGAGAAGGTACCGCTCAAGATCTAAAAGAGAAGAAGGAGAAGGGGAAGAAGGGGAATTAGAAGAAATCCGGGATCAGAAACTTGTCAGGAAGAAACAATCTCGTTATATCTCACATCAGAGTAGCAATAGACACAAACAAAAAAGAGAAAATACTTTGTCCAAGGACAAAGATTATCAGCATGGGCATAACCACAATCATACTTCAGATGATGAGCATGATCATGCTCAAGGTATCTATACTGATGGCGAGCATAAACAGAAGCATTATAGTTCCTCTGATTACGAGAGTAGCCGCCATCAACATGGGTGTAAGCGTAGTTCTCTTGAATCTCATCTTAGGCACTCTCAACACAGGCATAAGCATGATTATTCCTCTGATGATGAGCATAGGCATTCTCGGCATGGGCATGAACATGAAACTTCTTCTGATAACAAGCACAAGCACTCTCGTCACAAGCGCAAGCACAGTAGTGTCTTAGATGATGAACATAAGCACTCTCGACATAGAAGCAAGGGCGGCAACTCTTCTATCGAACGTTTTCAATATGAGCATAAGCATTGTAGCTCCTCAGATGATGAGGATCTGCATCACAGAAAATCTGTTAGGCATGTGAAGAAATCTCTCTTGGAAAGAGAAGCTGACTTGGAAGAAGGGGAGATCCTTACAAAATCAGATCAATCAAAAGCAAGTGGGGGTGGAGATGGTGTTAGTAGGGAAGCTTCTGTGGATTTATCAAAATCATACAACGATGTAAGGTCCTCTTCTCGGCCATCTGAAACCACTGAGGTTTCTGATGACCTTAGGGCCAAAATACGGGCCATGTTGATGGCGACCTTGTAAGTGGCCACAACATGGATCTGCAGGTTTTGTTTTTCAAATGTAGAGTATTTTGTATTGTATTTGATTTTCAATTTTTGTGGGTCGTGGATCTAAATAGGAATATATTTTTGTACCTGGTTTTATTAAGATATTGTTGCATATCCTTACATGTGCTGCTCGTGCAATTTGAATTTCATTTGCGTTGATGTAGCAACATGCAATTCCTCGGTGGTTGGTTTTCAATGTTCTTTCTATGACCTTAATTATTAATTAACTATAACTACAAGACATCAGCAGTGTTTTACTGTGTGAATCTACTGTGTGAAAAGTTGATTTTACCTTCGGTCAGCGATGTTAGCTTCGGATATATGTTTGTTTTTTTCATGGAGTTTTATCAGTAATATGTTAAAGAAAAGTGTTAATTAATAATTTTATGTTTTTTTTATCGTATAGTATCAAATAACCCTTTTAAAAAATCTTTTTTGGTTCCGGGGTTTTGTGGTTTTTTATTTTTATTTTGTTTGTGTTAATTACTTAAATGTTTATAAAAAAATAAATTCTGTACTATGGATATAAGGTCATTTTAGGTTTTTTTTTGTACTTTTTATGTGGGTAGAGGTGATTTGATATTTTAATATATATAAATTAATTTTAAATTTAAAAAGCTGCTGGCATTACACATGCATTTTGAGTTGCGTGTGCGTTGAATCCCACCATTCGAGGTGGTGTTCAATGCGCCATTCCACCCCGTCACAATGGTGAGGCACGTGTTCGTCGAGAACGTGCAGAAGGGCGCTGACAAGATGTTTTTCCCTTCCACCCTCTCTCCACCTAGAAAAGCGTGTTGATCATTGCAAAAAAAAAAATTCGAATTATTTGTTTGTTAAGTTAAATTAGGTCTTTATTCTTTGCAATATATTTGGTATTGAATCAGTTATTGAGTTAATTTGTTTTTTTAATTTTATCCCTTGATATTTTATTTTTATATCAGGTTTGGTCTTTATTTTTTTAATTAATGTATTTGGTCTTGAATCATTTATTAAGTTAATTATTTTTTCAATTGCATCCCTTTTCACTTGTTTTTATATTAGATTTGGTCCTCATTCTTTTAATTATGATGTTTTTGGTCTTGAACATTTATTGAATTAATTTGTCTTTGGATTTCATCCATTGACATTTTATTTTTATATCAAATATAGTCATCATTCTTTTGATTGTTAATTTTAGTTGTTCTTATCCTTTTCTTAATTGAAATTGTTTTTCAATTTTATCCATTATGATTTAATTTTTTTTTTTTGTCAAATTTAGTTCCTTTTCTTTTCAAATCTATATTTTCAAAAAAAATTTCATGTTTATCCCTAATTATTTTGGTTGATTTATAATTTTATATTTTTTTTTTGTCTTTTACGTTGTAGTTTGGCCTTATAATCGGTCTCAAATTTTAAAGGTTGGATCGGGTTCACTTCAGTCATTTTTAACTATTTTTAAAAATTTCATCCATCATTATTGAGCTCATTAAAAATTGATTTTCTTTGTTTTTTTTTTTGATGTTTTTGATTATTTTGAAATTTGATTTTTCACTTAGTTTTGCTAGTGTTATGTTTTTTAAACTTTTTTTTATGGATTTGTTTTCATGATTTTATCATTCTACGGTTTGATTCATGAAGTTTAACGATCATTATTTTTCTACTTCCTTTTCTATTATGTCGAGTAGTTGATTTTTTTTTGCTTTTTAGAATACAATAATAGTGCTTTGACATTGTGTTTTTCAGCTCCAAAAAAGTTGGCCCGGCCTGCAGCGAAGCGCAAGCCATCAATCTAGTCTTCCTTATAGGTAATGCAAGCTGCTACTGTAGTTGCTTTTGGCAAGGGTTGGCCTTGCGGCGTTCAATAGCAAGACCACTGCTTTTAACTGGATGGGAGAGAAGTGGAGAGGTGGTTGCTTCTGCCTTGATATTTGTTTTTTTTCTCAGAAAACAGCCATTTATGGACATTTACTATTTGAAATAATTAGGCTTTGTTTATATTTTGATTTTGTTTTCCTTAAGGAATTTGATTATCTTTGTTGGAAAGTGTTTTTTTTTTTTTTTCTAATCTCTCTCTCTCTCTCTCTCTCTCTCTCTCTCTCTCTCTCTCTTCTATAGCCATTAATAAAGGATGCATGTTTTCTTTTTCTTTTTTCTTTTTTAATGTCTTTCATCTCTCGTATTTTCATCAATTTTGTTTCAAAATAAAATTTGACTTCTTCAAACGATGATTGGTCGGAAAAGAATGATAGAAAGACAATCCTTACCTGGTTGTTTAATTGAAAAATTGAGGCACCTACAAGTCTTTATTGTTTGGTATAAATTTTCTCATATTATTTTTATACACATACGAATTTGATGATTTCATTATTTGATTGTTGATCAACTATTGATTTTTATTTTTTTAGTTGAATTACATTTTAAGTTTAGGTTGTTTGAGATTAATTGAATTGGTTTTTTCTTTTTCTTTTCTTGGCAAATTCATAGAAAACCAAAGAAGGCAAAATCTCTTGCTTTATATGGAATAAGCAAATGCAAGTATTCAAGGAAGGTTACATGTAGCCTTAGGAGCAATTGGACGTTATTAATGTAATATTTAATAGAATTTGATGCTTGATTTCAGAGGGTCAAAGCATTAAATAAAGGACATTAGAACACATTGTTTTATTCAATTTTTACATACACATTATTTATTGACAATTATACGATTATAATTCTAAAAATTGCTTGCTAAATTTTTTTTGCTTACCCTATATATTAGTCAAAGATAAATTGATATCATTTTATATTGGCAAATGTCAGAATGATGATCATGATCTATATATAAAATGGTGAGGTTTTGGGATGATTTATCCTAATTTACGAATAAAGTTCTGCTGAACCTAGCATGTCATCTACATGTTTGGTGGTTTCAAATAACATAATGTTTGCCACTTTTCTGATACATTGATTTGGGTTAGCTAAGATGGCCATCATTAGAAGACACATGAAAGAAAATCAACTTTTCTTTCTTCTTTTCTATTGATCTATCAATTTAGGGATACATCGAACTTGTTTATCAATTATTGTCTCACTATACTAGTGGTTGTCTTACTAAACGTGTTAATTTGTTGAATAATTATTTAATCAATATGTTACTTGTTATTTATTTCTTCTTTTTAATGAAGAGAGATAACACTTGGAAACTTTATCTCGAGCAAAGATATGTAACAACATTATAAATCAAATGAAGTGTGAAATTTTTTATTTTGTTCAATAAGTTAAAGAGGTTAATGTGTATAATGCCAGGGAAACTACAAACTAAATAAAAATAGTAAAGC
This sequence comes from Populus tomentosa, assembly GCA_018804465.1. NCBI lineage: Eukaryota > Viridiplantae > Streptophyta > Magnoliopsida > Malpighiales > Salicaceae > Populus > Populus tomentosa. The sequence continues at coordinate 34,419,050 of CM031969.1, forward strand.
AATAAAGATAAAAGAAAGCTGTAAAGAAAACCTGTAAGTTGTGATAATTAAAAATAATAATAAATTACAACAAAAAAATTGTAAAGAAATTATATATAAGGTGCTAAACTGTTAATTATCATTTCTAACTGCTAGATGATCTATTTATAATATAATATCAATTGAGTTTCATATAAACTATAAATTATAGTCTTGTACAAATTATCAATAGTTGAAAAGTATTTTACAATCTAAACTCTAGTATAATTCATACTTTCTATTTGCATGCCTTATGTGTTGGAAATCTAATTTTATTGTAACATTTGCTAACATTAACTACTAAAAGCTCCTATTTTAAATATGAATTGATTGGCGATCAATATAGTGAAAAGTGAATCCTTATCTCTTTGGTTGATGATTGACCTTAGCTATCTATATGGGTTTGTTAAGAAACACAAAGTGAACAACTACTGTTTTTGATCAAATGACACATCATTATGTATTTTTGGTACAAACAACACCCTTCATATTTCTTTATTTAGAATAAATGAATAAACATCATTATGTATATCGAGCATTGTTCCTTTAAAACATCGACTATGTTTTGCTTTCTGACATGTCAGCCAACTAAGTAATTTCAAAATGAAGTAATATTTGGCTTTAATGTGATACCTATAATTATAAGAACAATCATGCTTAATATCTATCTAATAATTTATGAGCTCTTCATCTTTTTTCTAAAAAATCCCTAATTTCTTTCTGCAAAAACCAAATATTCTTAGAAACCCTATGCTTTATTCTTAAAAAATAGCACTCCTACCTGTTTTTTGCTATAGAAACCTTCTCTAATTACCTATTTGCAAAACCTCACTAACTACATCCCCAACGTTAATTAGGAAATTATAAGCAATGCTCTAAAAGGTATAACTAGGGAATGTTTATACTCTTATCAAGAAGAAATCCTCTTTATAGGAGTTTGTCTCTTCTTTTTGGACATAAAAAAAGAAAGACTTTTGCTTCAAACTCAATATTTAGGAGAAATCTATTGTCACATGGCCGAATACAGTCACTTTAGATTACATTAACATTCTAAATCGAATGTCACTTAGTGATAAATAGAAATGCCAAAGAATTTTAAATGTCATTCAACTATCAAAGATTACCACCAAGCCAAATAAACTCTCTCTCTTATGTTCAAAGTCTAGTAACATAGTTATCTTCAGGTATGGGATACATATTGTAACCTTTTTTTTTTTATTTAACCATGATATGAGACCTTTATCTAGGGGGTGAAGAATTATACACCTTTTTACTGGTCTTTATTGATCAATTTAAAGAGCTATGGATAGGCACCCTTGAGTATAACAATACTCTTCTAAAATGAGAGAATAAAAAAACAAAATTCCCAACCTAGGATGAGCATGTTGCTTTCTTGTTATATTAGGTAGACATATACTTAATATGCTCTAAGTCCAAAAAGCTTATTAAGGCATAGTTAAAGATAGTCATGGCCTTAATAGAAGCTTGTATTATGGCTTTAAAATCCTTTATACTCATCCATATTTACAAGGACTTAGGGTAATGCCAATTTAAGAGTGAGCAACGCTTTTTCATAGTGAAAAAACATCTATAGTGCTTTTTGATGGGTACAATTATAAGCTACAACCTATTTTCATGAATTTAATGATGTACATTCAGCCTTAAACCCTTAATTGAGTTGTTTTATAAAGAGATTGATAAAGAATAAATTACATAACTTCTTATAGGGAAACCTTCATGTTAATGGTAAAAAAAAAGAGACCAATACATAAAATTCCTTGTTGTAATAAGGACTAGTCCAAATTACCTATCTCTCTCATAATAACATAAAATAAAAGCTATAAAAAAAGAGTATGCTTTAATATGTAAAAGCATACACTTGCAGAGATCTTTACTTTGATTTAATGATCAATCATATTTAAAGAAATAATTATTGCTCATGCAAGCCTTACAACCTATATTATATGATAAGGTAGTTGGAATTAATTTAATATACTCCATTTATAATGTTTTATGCCATGAATAAACCAAACCTAGCCAGGGTTATTTTTTACAACCTCAAGCAAATGATGGTTGTGACTTTAACAAATGAACACCACCTGAGTTGTTGTAGGTGAAAAACATTACCTTGACAATTGGGCATCAATCAAGCTTTTTTCCTTTATATTAAAAGTTTAGTAACTAGTAAAGATGTTGAGAATACCTTTAGGAAAGAATATGTTTTTTTTCATAAGTAAAGGGTTTGTTTCTTCTTTTTATCATATGAAGGATTTATCATATTTATGAAAGATAATGCATTGAGAACAAGAATTACCAATATTCATCAATAGATAAAACAAGAGATTGATTGGGGTATAAAAACTTATTGGATTGTCTAATTCAAATATATATATATATATATGGAACTAGATTGTTATTTCTTTATAACAATGACTTCACTCTCTTGGTATGAAATAATCCAGCCTAACATCCAAATGTGTTTTGATGTTTAGACATTTGATTGCTTACGTATGAGGACATTTTGAATTACTTGTTTATTTTTCAATATACCATGTTTTATAGATGAATATACAATGTGAATGTATCTAATGTGTTTTCAAGTCTTTTTTTTTTGTTTTGTTTTGTTTTTGTGCATATAGAAAGAACCCTTTAAAGTTTTCATTTAACTTATGTTTAATATTTTTTGATATTTCTTTGTATTATTTATGCATGAGTAATATTCATACTCTAATATATATTTGCATTTGGTTTTATAACTTGTTTATAAAACCTATTAAGAGTTCGACCCATATTAAAACGCTTTTAAAATGCCAACATTCCAATATTTTTTTAATATACAAATTCCTCATTTGGTTCCCCATCATGTTTTTTTAATTTTCAAGTAAAATTTTCAATTGAGAAAATATGATTCACCTACAATGGATAAATTAAATGAACTCCTAAAAATCTTTATTTTGGATGTCGATTAAAAGTAATACCTTCATCTTGTAATTTGATTTTTAAAAATTAAAGTTTCTTGTAAAATGCATCAAACCTTTTTGGTTAGTCATCCATCAACGATTCCTAATTTAAATTAACCCTTAAAGGTCTTTAATCTTAAATGTTGATTGGGGATGACAATTTGGTTCCTTTATGCATGATATAAATATATTAGCTTTGAATAACTTGTTCACTTACTATAGATATACATATACAGGTCATAACACCAATGTGTACAAACATTAATGAGATATAACCAACTAAAATTGAAATGAAAATAGATAATTGTTAAAAAGCACACCATATGGCAAATGAACCCTTAAAAAATCATTGTCAAAACTTAGTCATAAGAGACCCTAATGTCACTAAATTATATTCCAAGTATATGAATCCATTGTGGTTAATGCTTGGATAGGACTAAGGCATACAATCTTCATTCATTTATTCATCAAATATTGTGACTAATTATTGGATATAATAAGATGAATAAACCTATCCATGAACCTTGCTATGATTTGGGTTAGGCTTAATAAGCCAAACATAAGTTCATTAATTATTCATTAATAAGGCTTGATAGATTATTGGTCATAGGTCATGATCAAGAATCACCAACTATAGATATCTCAATTCACTAATTAGTATAAGAAGATAATAATCAGGAGCGATGTGGATGAACCAGACCAAAAAATCCTTTTCCCTGACAAGAAAAAGAACAGGTCAATTTAATGACAGGTGTGACAAACATCATCTTTAATGTTTCTTTAGAAGAAAATGGCAAATGAATTCTTTTTTGATGACATATTTTCTATTTAAAGAAGCAAAACAAAAATCTTTAAAAGTCTAGTTACTAGGTCAACCAAAAGGCATGCTCTTAGAGCTTCTTGTAAGAACATTTTGATCTTTAATATGTTTAACTATATTTTTTTAACCTACCTTATGCTATTAATTTGTTCTCCTTGTTTAGCTTCCCAACTTATTAATGCTTCTCTGTCACTAGTGTCATTTAGTTATACTAAACCGTAACACACTCTCATAGTTGAATAAGTTAAAAATGATAAAGCTCTAATTATTTGATTAAAGATTAGGTCTACGGTAAGTAATTTGATCAAAACACATTATATGTTCGAACCTCTTTGTTACCTTATTTTTTTTTAATGTTTTCTAGGCAATAGCTCCTGAAATTACCCAACAAAATGGTCATTGCTATAGAGATGATTTTATAAGCATTATGTTTTTCTTCCAACTAAATGTTACCCCTTCACCAAATACTATACCACCGATTAATGTTATTATTGTTGTTATTCATAAGAATATTACCTAACCAATAATTATTATTGTAACCAATAATTATTGTTGTCTTTCCTAAAAAAGCTCCTCTTTTACCTCTTATAAGTGCCCAAGCTATATCTCTTTCTTACCATTAAATGAATCTTCTAAACATGTGTATACTTCACCTATATTTATAAAGAAAAACCTTTTTGAATCCATGCTCTAGCCATTGAATATTTGAAGCCCATGTGGACATGATCATTAAAGAAAAGTCTTTTATATCTTTAAATGTTAGTTATATTAGTAAGGCTATGATAGAGAGGTTAGGCATATTGATTAAAGTTGTCTTGGAAAGGAAAAGGACTAATGAAGCAAGCACTAATGCTAATACAACTATTAAGGGCATAATTATACTTTCACTCCTTTGATATGGAATAAGATGAAAGATGTTGTTTATAAATATCAACAAATACCACTATCTTCTTTTCAATAACCTTAAGAAGACGAATCTTTTAACCCTTTGATGGGTGTAGAGGATGAAGAGACTAAAGCGTTTCTCTCTTCTTCTTCTTTTTTCCTTTTTAATTTTTATAGCTAGAGAGGATAAATAAACTTGCATTCCTAATTAACCAATTATGGTAACTCCATCATCAATCTTAAAGGTAAATTTCTTATATTATTATGTTCTTGATAACTTTTCAAGAGTGATTCTAACAAAAGGTTTTTCTTTATTTGGGATTTAAGATAACAATGTAAGTTTTTAGAGTAATGAAATATTAATTATACTAATGCTTTTCAAATGATGGAAAATATACAAAAATGTTTGGTTAAGTATACAATTAATTAAAGATCTATATATCAACATATATATATATATATATATATATATATATATATATATATATATATATATATATTACTTTACTTCTAAATAGGCATATAATATTCATTAACACACACACAAATATAATTTAGAATAAAAGTATAAATCAAAAGTTAAAGAAGCTCCAACATTTTATTTTGAGTGTGTGAGGCCGAGTTAGGAATGATATTTTCTTTTAAATTCAATGAATAACAATTTGAATGGATATGTTATCTCATAATTACCTTACTTGGTGGGTAATTGACAGGGTATAAATATTATCAAATTTGACTCAATTTTTACCCAAAAAACAGACACATGTGTGTAGTGTATGTAGAGAGAAACTATTTATCTTTTTGAAATAAAATCTCAATATTGACTAATACACATATATGCATATTATTTATAATTTTATCATTTAATATATGTGTATTATATCAATATTAGAATATGCATATATTATATTTTATTTGAAAATATAAATGTTTTATGTGTGTGTGTATATATATATATTATATGTTGAATGATAAATAATATTTAGATAACAAATGTTCATATGATATCCGAAACTTAATAAATAGAAAATAAATATTTAAATTTTTTATTTATTCAATAATAAGTAAGGTATAAATAGAAATCTAAACCGTGAATATCCATTATCATTCTGAACCAAGCATTGCACTCTACAATTCGGTAATCAAATAATAACAAAGAAGGTAGAATTTTAGGAATTGATTTAATGTATTATTTTATATCATCAACTAAATTTACCTAATAACTTTTAATTCCTAATCAATAGAGATCGACAGAGAAGGGAATTGGTTCATTCCAAGCTGGTCATTTTTTACAAATCTAATTGTCTGTTTTAACAATGTTTAAACCAGAGTTTTAAAAAAATTGATTTTTTTTTTATTTTAAAATATTTTTTTATTTTAAAATTATTTAGATATGCCGATCTAAGAAATAAAATTTAAAAATATAAAAATATTATTTTAATATATTTTTAAAAAATATATTTTAAAACACAATTACCAATTTACACAAGACCCCTTAATCTGTTCTGTTTTTCCTTTATATTTATTTTTTAAAAACAAACATTATTATTATATTTAGATTAATGTTAACTTTAGTCGATTTAAACAAAGAAGAAATGTTATAAGTGGAGCCCACATAAATTGTCCATACCTGCAGCGTGGGCTGAATTTCCTATCCAATTTCATCCACCTTGAATTTCGATTGACCCATAAAAATAAAAAATACATTTGCAGATAGAAGCAACATGGGCTGTCATAATCGCTGCCCCGCCAAATTCATCCCTTACAGTTAGGGGTGTTCACGGTCCGGTTCGGTCCGGTTTTAACATAAAAATTCAACCGAACCGGAAAATACCATTTCTTGTTAATATAACCCGAACCGAACCGAAAACCGGTTTAAACCGAACCGGTTTTGTTCGGTTCGGGTCGGTTTTTTAGCCTTAGAAACCAGAAAAACCGAAACTAATAAAATAAAAGAAAACTTTTGGGGGAAAGGGAAGGGGAAGGGTGAGTGGGGTGAAATGTTTTGGGGAAAAGGGAAGGGAGATGGTGAGTGGGGTGAAATGTTTTGGGGAAAAGGGAAGGGTGATGGTGAGTGGGCTGGAAAGGTATTGGAGGGGGGGCCGACGGATTAAATTGTTGAAATAAGTCAATTAAATTGTTGAAATGCGTTCCAAAGGGAAGGGAGGTTCGGTTTAGTCCGGTTCAATCGGTTTAAGCTTTTTAAAACCGGAACCGAACCGGACCCGGTGGTTTTTTTAAAATTTTTAATCGGTTTATTCGGTTTTTTTATCAGTTCGGTTTTTTCGGTTAATTTTTTCTCGGTTTTCTCGGTTTAATCGGTTGGTCGGTTTTTTTGAACACCCCTACTTACAGTCGTTACTTAGTGAATAAGAAAAGGATATTATTATCATAACGCCACGATGTCACACTCCATGATGCCAGAGTTCTCCGCATGGCCTCTGCCACCAAGTTTCCTTCTCCCCCACTAAAATTAAATAAAAATAAAAATAAATAGTTTTGTATGGAAAATATGAAACAAGAGAAAGACTTTTCGTTAGTGAATGGAAAGAGGTTAATTATAACTCAGTTCCAGAGTTTACTAAAGTTAATTAACTATTTCTCATAGTTTCATAAACTATATATTAATTAATCCTTATATTCTTAAATCCGTCTATGACTTTATCATTTATGATTATATTTTTTATTTTTTGAAAAATTAAAAGGTAAAAAAGAAGTAGATAAGATGGAAAAATAGAGGAAAAATGGAACAAGGGATTTATTAATTTATTATGATAAACTAAAGGATATTTATAATTAACTCTAGGATAATGTAAAAGTGATTATGTTTTATTTAGTTCAATTCTATAAAAAAAAATCAAATTAATTTTTTTTAAAAAAAATTGAAACTGGTTTAAACCTATCCGTTTCGGTTCGATTTGATTTTTTAAGATAAAAAATGGTTCAAACTGATTTAGCTTATTTTTTTCTATTTAGCTCAGTTTTTTTTTTTTTGATTTTTGTTTTGTTTAGGTTCGGTTCGGTTTATGTTTTTTAATTTTAGATTTTTAAAACTAGAACTAAACCGATTGATTTTTTTAAAATTTTAATTGGTTTAATTAATTATTTTTTTTAGTTTTCTTAATTTAATTAATTTTTTGATTTTCTTACTAATTCCTAAGATAACATTAGAAAATCCACAATTAAAACATTGATGAGAGGGAATAACATGGTTTAGGCACACAACAACAATTAATTACATGTTTATTTTTGTATTTTTAAAATTTTTTGTTTTAAATTTTTAGATTATTGATATTAAAAATAAATTAAAAAATATTATATTAATATATTTTTAAATAAAAAAATTTAAAAAACAAGTATTATTCTAATATTAAAAAAAAACATTAAATAAAGAAGAAAAATATGAAACCGGAGAGTTAAAATATCTGAACACTCCTTCGTAATTCTCACCATCCTCCTTATCATAAAAAAAACAAAGAGAAAGAAAGTCAACACAGTTGGTTCCTAACATACAAAATTTCTTTCTTCTCTGCGCGATAATCCTCTTCCTCATCAGATCATCAAAAAGAAAAGAAAAGGAATAATAAATTGTAAGTTTTTTTTTTAATCGCAATCGTAATCATGCGATGTAGTTAACTCTTAATCTCCTTTTGGTTTTGGTTAATTTTGTTGTTGTATAAATTTCAGAAAATGGGAACGATATTGAAACCGGTCGCAGCAGCGACGCTTTTCCTATTCTTTCTTCTGTTGCCTATGATTTCCTCTACGCTTTCGCCGCCGAATGATGGGTTGATTAGAATCGGACTGAAGAAGAGGAAATATGAACGGAACAACCGATTGGCTGCCAAGCTTGAGTCCAAGGAAGGAGAGTCTATTAAAAAGTACCATCTTCTTAGGAATTTAGGAGGAGATGCAGAGGATACTGATATTGTTTCGCTAAAGAATTACATGGATGCTCAGTACTTTGGGGAGATTGGGATTGGGACTCCCCCACAAAAGTTCACTGTAATATTTGACACTGGGAGTTCTAATCTCTGGGTTCCTTCTTCCAAGTGCTATTTCTCTGTGAGTTCTTTGCTTTGCTTTCATTTTTTTGTTTTTTTGCGTCTTCTGTCTTCCTTTATGACAAAGGATTGGATGTCATCATCTTGTGTCTTGTTGCAGGTTGCTTGTTATTTCCACTCCAAGTACAAGTCAAGCCATTCGCGCACCTACAAGGAAAATGGTTTGTTTGTTTGTTTTTATCTTAGTTGTGGGATTTCTTACTCGATCATTTTGCATTAAGTTTGTTTGAGTTTCTTGCGTGATAATGGAGTCTGGGGCGTTTACTACATGATCATATAGCGTCTGTCTTCCCAATAAAAGACTTGCAAGTATGTCATATATCTTCTGTAAACTCCTTCTGATGGGTCTTGAATGTTTTTCTAACATATCATCACTTTGGAGGTGCTTATGCCCAGCATGTATGCCTTGTGCTTTTAAATGATTCTTGTCCTGCCATCAAGGTTGTTTTACATATGCTTCTATGACGTGTAATTGTTTGTTTTGGGGTGGGTTTGGGAGGGGAGTGTATTGACTGTAAGGATGAATTTATTGTTGAGATGCTGCAGTAACAGTAATGCATCATCGAATATTGATCATCAATTAACACTTGTTGTTGCTAAGTGCTTGTTAATGAGCATGTGAACATATTCATCGTTTGGCGAAACTTAGCTACAGATGATAGGGAGAGTAACATGAAGGTAATGCATGCACAGGAAAATCAGCAGAGATCCACTATGGAACTGGAGCTATTTCTGGGTTCTTTAGTGAAGATCATGTAACAGTTGGTGATCTTGTGGTTAAGAATCAGGTAACTTGAAGGTGATGGTTACTTGAAAATTAAGCGCACTAATATGGTGGTTTCAGTTGATGGTTTGCACTAACTAGCAAGGCTTGTTAATTTCAGGAATTTATTGAAGCTACCAGGGAGCCCAGCGTCACCTTTCTGGTGGCTAAGTTTGATGGCATTCTTGGACTTGGATTTCAAGAAATTTCGGTTGGAAAGGCTGTACCTGTGTGGTGTGTAATTTGCACATTGCTTTCGTTGGGTTTTGTGTCATAGATTGTTCATTTTTGTTGTATTGATCTTTCATGAATCGATAAGACAAAGATGCCGGGAACTCATTAATCAGTTATCTAACTTTAGAATTTCTTCAGGTACAACATGGTTGACCAGGGTCTTGTTAAAGAGCCAGTTTTTTCATTCTGGTTTAACCGCAATGCTGATGAAAAAGAAGGGGGTGAAATTGTTTTTGGTGGGGTAGATCCTGATCATTACAAGGGTGAGCACACATATGTCCCTGTGACGCAGAAAGGATATTGGCAGGTTGGTGTTCCAATTGTCCAATCTACTGTTATACCATATGTCAGCGATTGGTTCAATTCAACATTGAAGATTCTTACTTTTCCTTTCCTTTTTATTTGGCAGTTTGACATGGGTGATGTCTTGATTGGTGGTCAAACTTCTGGTTAGCAAAGTTCTTTTTACAAGATTTGCAACTCTGTTCTGGGGAGATGTGGAATGATTTATTCCATAATTTCATTGGTTGCCATCATGATTTTACCATATCTGTTTCAGGATTTTGTGCCAGTGGCTGCGCAGCAATTGCTGATTCTGGAACCTCTTTGTTAGCTGGTCCTACGGTGTGTATTAAACCTCATTTAGTTTGCATAATTTCTCTGTGTAGCTCGCTTTTTGCTTATGAATTGTCTAGTTTGACCAAATCTTCTTCTCACAAAAGATGATGGGAGTTCCAAGCTAGATCATTTACTAAGGATTTGTTGTATTGCCTTTGCTTCTAAATGAGGAATTAGATGTCATGCTTGTTTTTACGAGTCTCTGTATTAAACATTGTTCCATATTTAACAATGATCAATTTTTAAACTTATTAGCACTTGGTTTTCTTCTCTGCTCACCTAATTTTGTAGCATAGCAATGTTTTTTTTTTTTTTTTTTTCTTTCCAGCATCAATGTCGATGATGTTCACTGCTTGAATTTGCTGGTTTGTGTCTAACTACTGTTATGTTGTATTTCATTTGCAGACTATTATTACTGAAGTGAACCATGCAATTGGAGCCACTGGAGTTGTTAGTCAAGAGTGCAAGGCAGTTGTTGCTCAATATGGAGACACCATAATGGAGATGCTTTTAGCAAAGGTACATCCTAAGCTGCTGAATATACCATTCTTGCCAGTGTCATGTGAAGTTCATTTTCTGATTGCTTTTCCCTGTTTGATTTTCGAATTATTATTGCTATCACATGTTAGGACCAACCGCAAAAAATTTGCTCACAAATTGGTTTGTGCACATTTGACGGGGCACGAGGTGTAAGGTTAGACATGAAATGCTTTTCATTATTGCATGTCTAAAGATGCATCTATTCTACTTCTGGCATAGCTAATATTGCTCCTTGCTCCTTGAATTACTTCCGAGTTGATCAGTATGGGCATTGAGAGTGTAGTGAATGAGAATGCTCAGAAGGCATCGGATGGTTTTCATGATGCAATGTGCTCTACTTGTGAGATGGCTGTTGTGTGGATGCAGAACCAACTTAAGCAGAATCAAACACAAGAGCGCATTCTTGACTATGTCAATGAGGTAATCAACCATGGTTGTACTTAGCATATTCCCGTGAGTTAATGCTTACTCATGCTCTCATCTTGTAATTGCAGCTATGTGAACGACTGCCCAGTCCTATGGGAGAATCAGCTGTTGACTGTGATGGTTTGTCTTCCATGCCTAATGTTTCATTTACAATTGGTGGAAGGGTTTTTGACCTTAGCCCTGAGCAGGTATGGTGTAATCTTTAATCTTTATTGGTTTACTGGTTGTAGCTTGCAAGATATGCCTGATAGAACAAATGTGGTATCATGCCTGTGGGCTACCTGGAGAAATGAATTAGATATTGTCGGTGCTGTCTCTTGGTCTTGGGGCTCAATATCATATGAGTTCCAGTGACAAGCTTACTGTGGCTGGCTCTATTTTTCATATGTAACTTAGATTCCTAATGCAAATGAGCATTTGACTCACCAGCACCTTACAAGTGCTGATCTGTATTCTTGTTTGCTTGTCTGTTTCTGGTGATGCCACAGTATGTCCTCAAAGTTGGCGAGGGAGATGTAGCTCAATGCATTAGTGGATTCACAGCACTAGATATACCACCACCTCGTGGTCCTCTCTGGTACTCCCTACCTCTTTCTCAGATACTAGATTCTTCCAAGTGACTATCTGGTTTCAGTAATCACATTGGATGATTTTTGTAGTTTAAATGAGAGATGTTTAACCTTATTGGGATCACTGGATTGTTAAGTTCCTAGTTCATACTAATATTTATGGCAATGCAGGATCTTGGGTGATGTCTTTATGGGTCGTTTCCACACAGTATTCGATTATGGCAATATGAGAGTTGGATTTGCTGAAGCTACTTAGTCAAATAGTTTGGCATCGGTTTGTTCTAGCGTTATCGACCTCTTATATCAGCATGTGTAAACCATACCATTTGTTTCATGGTTGTCGAAGTGCTGGAAGTTTCCCATGAAACTCGCATGTCTATCTGCTTGGTGTGTTGCATACTACTGCTTACGTATTATATTGCAGTGGTCATTTTAAGTTTCTAGTAAACACTTAAATGTGCTGAAGGTCAATGTATCTGTGCTTGCGAAATAAAGATTATCCCTCTAGGCAACTGTAGTTGTTGATTGAATAGCCTTTCATTGGACATAAGAAGTTAATCTCCGTCAAAATTCTGTGATCTTGCTCTTTCTGGATTTGGTTCTTGATAGAAAATGTGAAGGCGAGTATTTCCTTATCTGGCTTATTTTGGGATTTATACACTCCCGAGTGGACGCTTGTGTGTGAGGAGAGAATAGTCCATCCGCTTTTCCCACCTTGGAAGTTGGGTTCTAGCATTCTTTGGCCTCACATTCCTTCTCTGCTATACATGCCTCTTCCATGAAAAAGGTCTGTTTTGACGTAAACGTTGGTCTGGTTATCGCCCTTGCTTCAGGATATGGGTAAGGCTCGCTGGTTTTTGTCAATCGGGGGAGTAGATTGATATGTTGAAAAATGATCTTGAATTCTGGAGTGGCAAAGGATGGAGGATGAATGAGCCATGATTTCATACGTGTAGTAATCTGTCATACCGAGATTGATCTGACCACGAAGGCTTTTTGGGGAATAATAGCAGGATTGTAGAGTGAAGATGGGTAAAAAACTCGTGTATTGAAGTTTTGAAATTTTGAGGGTTGGATTGGGCTTTTCATGGCCGTGTCTTGAGCGAAAGTGGGCGGGTTCGAATATTGGCCATCTCCGGGCTTGATTTTTCTTAGAAAAGAATTTTCTGTCAACATAGGAGAATACATGGAGAATGTGTTTTTTGAATGAACTAGTGTGAAGCCTTTGAATGACATGAGCTTGCCTAGCTTTAATGTCTTGTTGACCAGAGATATTAACAGATCATGTCAGCTTATCTTGTGGCATGAAAAGTGGTGTATCAAATATTTTGTGATGAGTAGAGTTGTAGGTGTTTTATGGTGAGTGTAGTAATGATGAAGAGTGATCTCGTGATAAGTGGAGAAAAATAAATATCATTAGTGAAGAAGTTGGTATTTATTATTGGTTTGTGGTGTTTGTTGTGCTATTGATCGAGATGTTGCTTTGCACAGATAATTTTTATGAAGATGTATGGGTATGTGCTAGTAGATGGTGTGCAATGCCGCTCTGACTTCTTAGAAATATAAAAATACATTGAGGTGTGTGCACGGGTATAATATTGAACACCCGAGGTGAATTGATGTAGATGTTACGCTAAAGTGTCTAGCAATTTGGGGTTTGCCTGAATGGCTAGGACATTTGGTCTTTTGCATTTGGTCCAAATGATTAGAATTCCTAACTTTTAGGCCAAGCTCAAACAACTATGAATAAGAATTTTATTTTTAATTTGGGATAATTACAACAAAAAAAAAATCTCATAATGTTTGATCATATTTTTATTTTTTTTGTTATTTTTTTTTTAAAAAATTATATTTTACATCATGGGTTAAACAAAAAATTCAAAAAGAATTGAAAATGAAATTGTCCTCATATATAATATATAAGAAAAGACAAATCACACACATAGTCAATATTTTTTATAGTCTTGATATATTTTTTCTAAAATTTATGATCTCTTTTAAACCTTAAAAACTGAACTATAAACTCAAGAAATTACATGTGGATATTAATTTTACTTGATATTATAAGTTTCAATCTATTTGAATTATCAATTTACTAAACACTTAAATAATTCTACAACTGAAGGTGTAATCTACACTTGAATGTTTAATTCCAAAAATGGTTTGATACCAAAAAAACTTCATTTAGATATAGCACTCGTTTCTAAAAATGGTAGGAAATTATGATTAAAGATTATCATGGGTGGTTCAAATGAATCTTACTTGTTTATCCAAGTTTATGGTGTGGTACTGACTTATAAAATTCTATGAAACCTGACATGCCTTGTGCTAAGAAAACATATTTAATACTCTGACTCAACTTGTATTTAAGACAACTCTTGGGCTTTAAGAACATGGGTAGGGTCAGGCTGTGGCCTAGTCATCATGCCTCCATCTTGAGGTGAAAGCCTGGTTTAGACTAGGAGTGTGTTTAGAATCGTGAGAGTTTTTATGGTTATGATTTAAAAAAAAAAAAGGGGATGCTTAGAAAAATCACTTTTAGTAATGGTTGATTTGATAAAAATATATGTTTGGTTTAAATTGTGGTTGTTATCAAGAAAAAAATCATATCCAAAATATTTGGTTAAAAATAAGATTGGTAATTAAATGACCCAAAATGACATTTATCAAATTTTAGTTTCTCTCACAAGGAGGAGGAAGAAGAAAAGAGGGTCATTTTGGTAACTTAAAAGGTAACAAACGATTAAAAAAATTAAAGGACATGACACTGATTGAACCCTAACAAAAAAAAAAAGACAGGTAGAAGATGCTTTCTAATAACTAAGGTTGGACCTTAGTTTATTGGCAGGTCCCACAGATAAAAACACAATTTGGTTTTATAACCAAACATTTAATACTTGTGATGCAATGCAAACATAAAAGCTACCTAAAAAACAAGCAGGATTTAGGTCGTATGATCAGGTCCTTTTGATCTATTTACTTTATGTTTTTTTTTTCTTGTTCTTGTTATTCAGCAATTGTCTTTTGCTTAGTAATAAGCAGGTGGCACTTGGATATTCCTTGCAAAGAGCTGACTGATCATAAAGGAAATGTAAAATCTTATAATGAGCCAACCAAATGAAGGAGATGGTTATTGGGCTTGAGGCAAGCACATTAGGTTTATTTTTATAACGTGTAGTTTTATATTAATGGGTATAATTTTTAATCCAATCATTGGATCGAGATAAAATATTTCAAGAAGATTCTAAAAGCTTTGTTTCCTATAGAATTAAGATTTCATAGCGATCAAACATTGGGAAGGCTTTTTTATAAAGCTTAAAAGTTATTGTTCATGATTTGCAATGTTTTTCTAGGTAATTTAGGATTATTTATACCATTTTGTTATTTTCTCAACATTTTAAGGACATTTTACATAGTATAAATAGAGTTATTTAGCTTGTATTTAGATTTTGAGTATTTTGATTTCAAAAATAATATTCTATATGCAAGGTTCCTTATACTCTTAGTTTTTATTGGAACTCTTTAAAACTTATCAAATATTACTTCTTTATGACACTCATCCTTATGATTCTAGTTCTTCATTCTTTATAATCAACGAGTTGGAGTTTTCATCCAATAACTATTGTTTTTTTATTCAAGTAATCACGAGGTCAGGTTCTTTTTAACTAATTTTAGCTTTCATGGGTTGTGTTCATTCTTTGATTGTGGATTCTAAGGTTCTTACCCTTCATGTTAACATCAGTTGGTATTATATCTTAGCTTTGAAATTAAGTTTTATCATTTGATCTTTAAATTTTTCATGTCTTTGTTCTTGTTTAATTTCAAGAATCTAACTTTTGTTCTTGTTTATCAATTCTTGAGTTGCAGTAACTATTAAAAAAGAAAATGTTTCTATTAAATTATAGCTACTAATAAAACTAATTAAAAAAATAAAAAAATAATAATAAAGAAATCACAAATAAGGTTTCTATCACAAATTAAAATTATAGAAATTTTGATTTCAGGCTCTAAAAAAATTACAATTCATATCAGTTTGTCTCATCAATGGGTTTTGGTTTGTTTTATATTAATTTCAAGCTATTTGAGTTAATATTGGTTTTGGATTTTATTAAATCATTCTTAAACTTCGTATTCACTTTTATTTTTATTTTCTTGATTGTCTTATTTCTTGAAATTTATTGGTTGGACATTACAAACTAAGATTTTTTGTTGTTTTTGTTTCATTTCATAAAGAATTTAAATTTTTGTTTGTTTTCTTTGTTCCTTAAAGAAATAAAGAGGCAAGCAAGAGAGGTAAAATATAAAAATGTGAGACTATTATCATGAAAAGATAAATTTTGAGTGAAACACGAGTCTTTTAAAGGCACCATCTCTTGAGAAGGAGAAGAAAAACACCTTTTTTCTTTGACAGGCCATGTAACAACATTTTAAGAAGATGAATGTAATGTTTGGCAAGACAAAAGATTGAATGGATAGACAAGAGGTCACGATTCCTAGTTTATAAGATGAGCCAGCATAGAGAGTTTCTAATAATAGAAGACTAAAAAGATGATCTACCACTCTTGTAGATGAGTTTGTTGATGATTATGAGGATTGAGATGTTGATTATTTTGACCATACTTTATTCAACCAAGGGGGAAGATTGAATGAGATCAAGACAATCACGAGGAAAAGATTTGTTCCTGGTCATTATTATCGGGAGTTTTATCATAAATTACAAAGCTTAACATAAGGTTCTAAAACAATAGAGGACTACCATAGAGTGATGGAGGAAGCTATGATTTAGAAGAATATAATGAAGGATAGAGAAGCTACCATGGCTATGTTTTTGAATAGTTTGAACCATAATGAATGTTATGGAGTTACAACACCAACTAGAGTTATAAGATATGATGTGTATGGCAACAAAAGTGAAACTATAATTTAAAAGAAAGGGTAGTTCATGACAAGTTCAAAATTCAAGTTGTTTTTAGACATAGAGACTGAATTGGAGAAAGGAAAAGGTTGTCCAAACTAAGTCAACATGTAAGTCAAAACCAAACAACCTAAAGGCAAAAAAGTCTTCAATAATATTAAAGGTAAATTTGATTATCAAACACCTTGTAATCATTATATTAAATATATTTTATGTTTAGAAATAGGTCACATAGATTTTTAATATCCAAACAAGAGAGTTGTGATCTTATATGTAAACCATCAGCTCAAAATTTATAAATCAGTGTTAAATAGGGTGATCCCCAACCAAAAAAATACTAAATTATATATAAAAAATAATGATTAGGAGATAAAATCCCCAGTAATATTAGTATAAAATTTAGGTAAAATAAAGTAATAAATTTGTACGCGAAATGTTAGTCTAACAATAAATCATGTAAACTTTCCAATTGTGTAAGATAATTTTTTGTGAATTGTTATTAAAGTAATGTATGATTTTACACACAAATTACATTGACCACCGATATAAGCTCTGCATACAATCACATAATTTTTAACCAAAAATAGAGGAAATATGAATAAAAATTTATTATGAATAAAGATAAAAGTCCATGATAAATTAATTTGTAAATCTTGATAATTTAAGTAAATAAAACAGTACACAAAAGAATCAATGGTTGAGTAAAATACCAAAAATAATGAGTGGATAATTAGTAATGGCAAAACTATAAATAAAGAAAAATTCTTTCTCCCTCTATATGAGGTTGACATAGGTCATAGAAGACCACAAGTTCTTCTCATTTTTATTCCTAAATCCATGGTTAATCTAATATATTTTTGAGTTGTGGGGAGATTATGAGTGATTATCGGTAGAGAAAACAAACTTAAAAAGGAGTATGGAAAGAGAAATATACTTGACATTAAAGAGAGAAACATGAAAGTTTTGAAGAAGAAAGAAGATAAAGAGGATATATTTCTTAAGGAACACTTTATTGTGTTTAAATTTGTTGGGTAAGATGAATGAAAAACCCTCAATTTCTCAATTCCTCAATTCTAGGGTTTATAAAAATGGTTTGGGAATTTGATGTATTGTGTTAAATTTATGAAAGCAACATGAGAGGGGAAAACAATTAGACTAAGCATGAAATAATTTTGAAAATGAGCTAGAAGAACTATACATTAGGATGACCATATCGGAGGAATTTTGGGAAAATTAGCTAAAAGAAAATTAACTTAGATTTTGTAATAATGTATATTATGTGAAATGTTGGCATGAGAAACTTTTATTTTGGAAAGACTTTCGGCTGAATATGTGAAGTTCTTGTGGTATGTGTGTGTGAGGGGAAAGTGATAGATTAAAAGTTTGTGTTTCTTTATAGAAATAAATGTTATTAGGTAATATGAAAGTTTTAGAATAGTGATGGAAGTAATAATTCTTGATTTTATATTTGTTTGGCATGTTGTGCTAATGTTTGAAAAGAGTAAAATTAAGTTTGAGAAACTTTGACGTGTGAATATATTGAGGACCAAATAAGATTATGAGTTAAGTTGTGTGGTAAGGAATAAGATGTAAGAAATGAAATTAATTGAAATAAAGAACATGAAGATTTGGCTAACAAGTGATCAATCATATGTGTAGGTGGAAAGTGATATAGAAATTGGCTATTTGGGTTTGTTTATGTTGTGTTTATTGTTGAATATGAATGTTCTTAAGAATAAGTAGTTATGATAAATTGTAAATATTGGTTAAATTGACTAAATTATTGGTTTGTAAGTTAAAGAGCTTTGGAATGGATTTAAGCATTTAGTTGATTTAGATAATTCCAAGTTTATGGCTTGACAAGTGTAATAAATGGATTATATAAAGTTAGGTGTAAAATAGAAAAATTGAGTAATTCATTTGAAAAGATTTGGCATGTGAATTGAATTTATTTGATAGGACTCAGTATAACTCATTAAGGGTTTAAATTGGACTATCAATGCTTGAGTTGAAAAAAGAGGAAGATCTAGTAAATATAGTTGTATTCCTTTGTAAATGGAGAAGTTCAAGAAATTGCAAAAGGATATGAAATTTTGATAGAAAGGAAAATATAAATGGGTTATATCTTATGGAAATATAATAAATTGAATGTTAAATGTAGACTATAGTAGAATGTAAGTTTAATGTCTAGGTGACATCATTATGTTGGAATTGATTTGAATGCTAATAGAAATATAATTAAATAAATAATAATCAATGTGGAAAAATTGTGTTAAGACTTGTATGCAAGGTTGTTAAAAATGAATTTTTAACACAACTCGGAAAATACAAAATAAACTCGGATTGTAAAATCATAAAATCCTAACGAATTTTTTTCAAAGTGTAATAATGGTTACTTTTCAGAGTGAATGAAGAAAAGTCAAGAGAATTCAGTTATCAGTCAAGAAAATTTGGTTATTAGTAAAATTTTGCAAAATCTTTGATTTGCATTGCTCTCCTTACAGCAAACTCTACTTTCCTGTAATTCTTATCAATATACATGGATTTTATTATTATTATTTTGCCTAAACATGAACAACATTTACCAGATACATAATTTATTTTTCCAATTACATCTAATTGTAAGCCAAAAAAATATAATAAGAATTAAAAAAAAAAAGAATCTTACTTCTGCAACAGAAGGCCATAATTTGCCCAATTGCTTGTTTAGCCATTTCACCTGCAAGATGCAACTAGAGTTCAAATTAGTAGTGAACCACATCTGCAAAAAAAGATATCCAATCGGGAAAATTATCACCATATATTTTCTTCAAATCATCTATGTTGAATGAACTGAGAAGTTTTATATCAATTGCCTATAGATAAAAATTCAAGTTCGCATTTAACTTTTCAAATTCAATGCATCTCATAGTATTTTTCAAGCAACTTTTACATAACAAATGATAAAGAGAAAAAGGAAAATGACAAGTATCTCAATCAAAATTAATGAACCTTAGCAACTATTTTGGTACTTCGATACTCCATCATGGGTTTTCATCCAGCCATCAACCCCATTCCAAAGATGATCCTAAAAAATATCCTTGAAATCAGCCTCATTTCCCCCGATTCCAAGCATAACTAAACCTAATCCACCAAAAAAAAAAAAAACATAACGACAAACAAATCAGAAAGAAAATAAAATCAAACAACGATGTATTATGTCTATGAATTGTTATTGTTATTGTAAGGAGAGGCCGAGGAGAGGAATTTACATTGGAGAAATTAGGTATCAGAGAAATGGAGGTAGAATCAGTTATGATTGTTTTACGCTAAGATAGTAATATTGATATTGCGATGCCCCTGAGAGTTTGTTTGTTTTCTCTCCCATGAAAGTAACGGTTCCTTTCTTTCTTGAGTGGGAGATGTGAGCATTTAATATTACTCCACGAGAAAAAAAAACTAATGGAAAAGTAGAGGGAGGGCCAGGTATGACGAAGGAAGGAGAGTGAGATCATTGCTGCCTGCTGCTATTGATGAGAAGAAGCCGTAAGGCTTGAGTCGTTGATCTCATAGAGAAGATAAGGAATTTAGGGTAAAACATGGATGAGTGACAACTGGCATTTGTCTGGATAAAACATAAATTACACTATTATAGTCCAGTATATGTTTTCTACTAAATCGTTAAAACGGTCCTAAAATCGTGTTTTTACGTGATTTCATTCGATTTTAAAAATTTTACCCGATTTCACCCATTTTCGAGTTTTTAAGGCGATTTAGCACATTAAGCATATATTGACTTGTAAAATTATATGATTTTACGAATCAAATCGTGATTTTAACGACTTTGCTTGTATATTTTATAATATGATTGAATTGTGTATAAGCTTAATTAGAATTTATGTAGAACATATTATTTTAGTAATGGTTCTTGTGGTTATTTGAGTAAGAAGAGAAGTTAGGAAATTGAAGGAAAAAAATATGAAATTAGTATTTTCAAACAATGTTAAAGAAGTTTGGAATTGATTGAAAGATTTTAAATGGTTGTTTTGGATTTTTCTATGTATGGCCAAAATATTTATGAAGATGGAGAATTTGGAAATTTGACTTGGTAATGTAATTTTTCTTTGTATCAATTGATTATGTGTGAAAATGAATTATTGTAAGTGGGATGAAATTTGGGTTATAGCATAATTGTATGTTTGTGGACATGTTTTGAAAAATATAGAAATATAAAATCCCAAATGTGTTGTAAGTTGTTGATATGAAAGGGAAAGTATTGAAACATGAATTGTGGATGTTGTGATAAATTGGGTAAATTGTATAGTTTTAATGGTTTATGTGTTATTAGTGAATAAATGAGGTTAGGTTTAATTAAGGATGCAAATTGAAAAAAAAAACATTATGTCAAGTTTGATTAATAGGGTTTGAAATTGGTAGTGTAAAAGTTCTAAATGAAGATTTAATTTAATGTCTTGAATATTAACCTACGGATTGCTTAATAACTGATAGTTGTTATGTGTGGGATATTAATTTGAAATTATAGGATGTATGAAAATTTTTAAGGTTGAATTTGAAATTAATGATATGATGGAGATGTTCGATAAGCATTTGAGGTAAGACCTGACTTTTTAGGAGCTTGAACAGTAGGAGTTCAAGGTAAAGGTCATCCTTTTAGCTTTTAAATTATTTAAAATACTTTTGTAAATTGTTAACTTGCAATGAAATTATATGTGTTATGTAAAATTGTTATTACAAGAGATTACATTGATAAGGCAAGATATAAAGATATATGTGATTTGTATTCGACCATGGTGGTGTGTGTGTGTGTGTGAACAACCACAATAGCAAAACTAGTAGTATAAAATTATGAAGGATAACAACGGTAGCAATCGATAGATAAATATGTTCAATTGTAATGGTGATAATTAATATATAATCGTTGACTACAATAGTGGTAACCAATAGATAAATGCATTTAGCCGTAATGGTGATAATCATTGTATAACATTAAATGACCCCAATGGTGGTAACCCGAATATAATTATGAATGATTATAATGACAGTGATTAATATATAAATTATAATGATCAAAACAGTGGAACCTAAATATAGTAAAAAGTAAATAAATCAGTAATAATGTCTGAGATCGATAAATTACTTGATACTTAGTCTACCATGTGGACGATGACTAGGGTTATAGATTTGATACTTAGTCGATCATGTGGAAGGTGACTAATGTTATGGATATGTTACTTAGTCAGTCATGTAGATAGCGACTATAGATACACAGATGAAAGATTAGTTGGTAATTTGAATGAAGATTAATATGAAGATTTGTGTTAGGTCAACTATGTTGATGGTGACTTACTCTAACAAACATAGACGAGAAAAGCACTAAGATTGTGATGTGAAATTATTGACTTAACTGCATATGAAATTATAGGGTGTTACATTGCAAGGCATACAAAATTAAATATGTGAGAATTTAATAGGTGGGAATTATATGGACACGACAATGAAATTTATTATACGAGGTGAATTATAAATTATGGTTATTGAAACCAAATTGATGAGTGTACGATTAATATTGAACAACAAGTTGTAAACACGGAAGTTAAATTGATAGAAAATATCAATGAGTTAAAGAATATGTAAACCTTATTTTGAAATGGCAAATGGTAATACAAAACATATAATAGTATAAAAGTTATTTGAAATGGTAAATGGTATTAGAGATTCAAAGTTGAATTAATACTCATATTAAATCAATAAATGGGCCAAGTGAATATTTTTGTATGAAAAATATATAGATGAACCATAAATGAGCCAAATGAATATTTTTGTATGAGAAATATATAAATGTTCCATAAATAAGAAAAATAAATATGAAAATATATAAAGGAGACATAAAATGACATAATGAGTAATTAAGGATGAAAATTAGACAAACGAACCATGAATGTGCATATATAATAAGGGAAAAATAAAATATAAATTAATTTTGACTAGGAACTAAGAGTATTGTGATGACCTTGTGGAAGTGGTATGAATTAATTGTGTTGTAAAATAATATATTGTGCAGATTAAATGTGGTTGGGAAACGGAAGATGACGTGAATTAAATGTGTTATGAATGAAATAATGGTGTGAACTAGATACGACTATGAAATAAAATAAGGTATTAATTAAATAGTTTTTGTCAAATGAAACAATTGTACAAATTAAATATATTTGAGGAGACAAATGATGTTATGAATAAAATGTGTTATGAACAAAATTTGTTATGATGTGACTATGATAGTTTAATGTGTATAATGATATATAGAGAGAGTTCATCAAAGATTAATGAAAATGTATTAAATTGAAAATTGGCATAGATTTGATGTACTTATAGAAAGGTTAAAGGATAATGGTTTTTCTTATATAATTACCAAATGTTAGTAACCAAGGTAATACAAATATTTATTAACATCTTTATAATCTTATGTGTCTTACATGTTTCTTCTATTAAAGGCCCCAATTATTCATAATGTGATATCGAGCTAGCTCATCTTTCAAAATAGATAGGTCTTGATATTGTTTAATGAATGTTTTGTGAATAATTTATTTATATGTAATTTTAAAAGTGTTGTAATATTTAAATAGTGTGTCATTGTACTTATAAATGAAAATTATTAAATGGTTAGCTTGTAACTATTTTCATAGCTGAAGAATTCTCATTTTTCATGACATCAATAAATGAAAATGTGAATAACCATTAAAAAGTAAGGGGTGTTACATTACGTGGTCATGAGGAGTTTGAAACAAAAAATAACAGCAATTATAAGGAGATATCGCCACTTAAAGATACTAGTGATATTGATGTAAAGTATTCAGTTTAAAGTGAATCATTTGTGATTAGGCAATCATTGAATGCTAAAGTTAAGGAGGATGATTTGATGCAACAAAGAGAGAATATTTCCCATGTGAGATATTACATCAATAATAAGACATATAATATGATTATAGATGGTATGGATTGTGCTAATGTAGCTAACACTACACTTATCAAAAAGTTGAATTTGAATAATATCAAACATCATAGGCCTTATAAATTTTAGTGGTTGAATGAATATTGTAAAGTAAAGGTGAATAAATAGGTTTTGGTTTTACTTTTTGGAAGATATAGTGATGAAGTTTTGTGTGATGTTGTCCCTATGCATGCAGGTCATTTGTTATTAGGAAAGTTGTGTCAATTTGATAAAGGGGATGTACATGATAGGTTTAAAAGTAGGTATTTATTTGTAAAAGATGATCAATTGAAATTAAAAAGAGAGAGTAAGACGGAGGGGAGTGAAAATGCAAATTTAACAATGAGCCTTGAGAGAAAATAAAAGTTAGATTCAACCGAGAGAGAAAGAATTAAAAAGCTGACCAAACATGGAGAGGGAGAAAAGGAGTGAAGAAAGAAAAGAATAGAAGTGAGAGTTTTGAGGGAAAAACATAAAAACGAGTGAGTTTTTAGGCAAAAAAAAAATGAGATCAAGAGTGATTTTTATACTAACTAGCTTGTGTTTGTATTTTTGTACAAAAAGGCCTATTTAATATTAACTAACTTGATCATTCTATTTCTAGTATTTTTGGTTCTTTGTTATAGAAATTTAAAAATGTATTTCCTGAAAAAATTCCTAGCAGATTACCATAGTTAAGGGGAATAAATTATCAAATTAATCTTGTATTTGGAGCTATAATTCCTATTTGATCAGCCTATAAAAGTAATTTCAAGGAGACAAGAGAGCTTCAAAGACAAGTTAAGAACTAGCTTATGTTTGTATTTTTGTACAAAAAGGCCTATTTAATATTAACTAACTTGATCATTTTATTTCTAGTATTTTTGGTTCTTTGTTATAGAAATTTAAAAATATATTTCCTAAAAAAATTCCTAGCAGATTGCCATAGTTAAGGGAATAAATTATCAAATTAATCTTGTATTAGGAGTTATGATTCCTATTTGACCAGCCTATAAAAGTAATTTCAAGGAGACAAAAGAGTTATGATTGCCTACACTACTTTACTTGTGTAGTATAGATAATTGTTTTTTTATCATTACCCCACACAATGTCTATAACTTCATGCTTCACAATGTAACTTTATATGATAACGGTATATAAATTTCTTAGTTTAACGAGTAAAAACACACAACCACATATAATATTGAAACATATACTCTCTTAAGCTTGTACTCTTTTGGTTATATATTCTTTCTCTTTTATAATTTATTGATTTAAATATTAAAGGGTTTCTATCTTGATAGAAATTTTTTTGCATAGGAGCATAAAATTGTCAAATCCATATATCTTTATCTAAGATATATTTGTGAAAAGTCCAAATCTAATTTGAAACTTTTAAGAATTTATTAAAAACAATACCATATCGCCATTCTATTGTGATCCTTCTAATTATGTGTGCACATGATTTTGTTACAATATAGACATGTACAAACAAAATGTACATATATATATTATATCATTACACTTGATATCAATCGAACACTTTTCTTTCATTATTTTAGTTAAGTTCAAAAGGGTATGTTTATATGTTTTTCATACATTAATGAACAAATAATGGGCACCTGGTATTTTCCTCTTCTTCTTTTTCTTTTTTCATGATTATACCACTATTCGGGATTAATGAATTTAAGGCATCATGATTACTTAGTAACTCTTTTTCTACACTAGAAAATTCTTTTATTATTACTAATATGGATGTTCGAGCCAGTTTATATACATTTCAATTAATTTTATGAGTCCTAAAGTTAATAAAAATGTAAGTTTCCAGTGGTCATAAGGTTTGTGGAGCTTGAACTAGGGATTTCTAGAGAGCAAATCTAGAGTCTGATTAGTTGAGCTATACTCCTCAGGATTACATCAAGAAATCTTCTTTTCATACGCGCGCGTGTATACATGATTTATATAAGAAATTTTGTAAGATTTAAATATAGAAATTTATTCAAAAAAAAAATAGTGACCGGAAGTAATGCGATAATGCATGATTAGTATGAATTGATTATGATGATCTCTATCTAGATAGATTTTCTGTTAGAGAAAGAGAGAGAGTTCACATCCTTTTATACAAGTTTATGATTCCTTGTTAAATTCTTGGGGGTGCTTTTGTTTCCTTCAGGACGTTTATATCCCCTCTCCTCCGCTTTTCTTGTCTTTAAAATTCAGCTGGTTAGTAACGTTGCACTAGAATATAATTGGAATCGTATTTTTGAAAATTTAAATGTTTTTATTTAAAAGCTAGTTAGTAATATTATATTGAAATACAATTAAAATTATATTTTTAAAAAATTTAAATTATTTTTAAAATTAATTAATTATATATCATTTTAATATGATGATTTCAAAATAATTTTTAAAAAATAATAAATAAAAAAATATTATCTATTACACTCTTAATCTTTTCACCTCTTCCAACTCATCCCTAATGAGATAGAGTTGTTTGATACAGTAACGTAGTCTAGCTTTCATTGAAATATATCACTGTCAGAAATAGAGAAAATCATGCAGTGTGTATTTAATATTATGGTAAGAGTGTTTTTAAAAGTATTTTTTATTTAAAAATATATTAAAATAATATTTTAATTTTTTTTTATTTTTAACATTATTACATCAAAACATTAAGAGAAATATCGATTTGATATTTTCTTAAATGAAATGTACTTTTAAAAAGCTTAAAAAACATAAGTTATTATATTTCTAAATATATAAATGCAACTCAATTTAATATGTTTTAAATTAATGTCTTAGTATGTCCTATATAAAGAGAAATTCTTTATTTTTCCCTTTTATATTTAATATATTTTAAATCTAAACCACTGAAATTAGTGACTTGATTTGCTTATGAAAGTTTTATATTTGTTTGGCTTGCAAGGACATTTTGAGAATAAATCATATTCATGTGTAAATAATATAACTAATTCCAAAGATTTGGACTGAAAATCATATCAAAAGATGAACTTAACATATACTAAATAAATATTTGATTATATAAAGGTAGAATGAGTCATTCATCTTAAATTAATTTTGAAGAACAGATCGAACCACCTCATAAGCTGTAAAATAAAATTAAGAAAATACGAACTTGACAGAACGTTGCTCTCTCCACAAGAAATAATGGCGTTTGACTTGCCAATTCCCATGCTTGAAATTAATATAAAATGGCCAAAGACAATTCGAAGCAAGTTTGTGAAAAGCCCCCTCCCTCCTCTCAAGGTTTATTACTAAACAACCTTTACAGCTTTCCCACCTCGATAAATCTTGCTTATTTTGCAAGCTAAATATACATAAAATCTAATCAAAACTAGTCTACCTCCCCCATCCATGGTCTAATCATGGATCCAACTACCAACTATTTTCTATCCAATATATATTTTAAAAAATAAAAATATATTATTTTAATATTTTCCATACAAAAAGTAAATATGAGTTATAAATAATATAATAGTAAATTGATGTGAAAACTGAATGATATTTGTTGGTCAAGATTTGAAATTAGATTGATTAAGATGTTGATTCACTAATTCTTCTCTACTCTTTTTTTCATTTTAAGGCAAAAGTATTAAAATTCTATTTATTTTTGTGTTTTAAAAGTTTTTCTAAAAAAAATTAAATTTTTTAAGGAAAATAATATAAAATAAATTCTTTTTTAAATATTAAATATTAAATACTAATATTTCAAAATAATACTAAAAATATAAAATAATCAAAGAATACATATAACTCCTAAATAATCAAATATCATTGAGATATCAATGAAAACAAAGAAAGAAAGAAAACAAGAAATCATGAAAGAAAATGAGCCAGTAATCAGTGGAAGTATACGAGTGTGAATTCAATGTGATGCATACACATACATGAATATAATGAGTGAATAAGGTACAGTACTTGAATAAGAAAACAATGAGTAAACAAAGTGTGTTACACATAATATGAAAAGAATAAGTCAGCCCCATAAACAGGGGCTAATAACTTGTGAAAATAATGAATTAGTCGCATGAATAGAGGGCTATTAATTTAAAAAGAATTAAGTCGATAGCATGAGCAAAGAGCTATAAATTAAAAAAAGAAAAAGAGATCTTGTAAGTATCATGCCTTCAGGGCAGGATATTATAAAAAGTATGTTTTTGGAGGAAAATTATGTAATTATTATATCTTCGAGGTATGATTATATAAATGTTATGCCTTTAAAGCATGAATATTTAAATATTATATCTTCAGAGGCAAGATTATATAAAGGTTATGCTTTTAGGGTAGGGTTTTATAGGTTTTATACCTTCAAGATAGGACTATATATGAAGATGCCTTTCATACAATGACTATGATTTGAAAATAAGTTGACCGCAATAAAGGAGGGCTAAAGTATGACTCAAGGCACAAGTTAAGAATATCAAATGAATCAATGATAGTAATTAAGATAAGGCATGAGTTTTGGATTGTTTGAATATATTGAGTATATGATTAATGTTTAATTTCAATTATGATTATTAAAAACAAATATCTAGCGTGTGGATAATGTGGGGAACGAGTAACAATGATTGAAAATGGACTATTGAATATGGTTGTCCTATAATATGATTTAAGGACGATGAATTAGGATTCATGAATATGACCTACCTTCAAGTATAAGTTTTGAGTATTTATATAAATTATATATGATATGCACCTCCTTTAAAAGCTTTATTATTGGTACATGAACCTTCCTAGTTAAGGGACCACTTGCTATATTTTGGGTTCTTATGGAAAATTAAAAGGATGCCCTTCTAGATCACCTACGGAGATTTTTTTTGAACAAACATGTTTACATTATGATCTTTCAACTTCCTTTTATGTTCTAACAAGTGATCCATTC
Source organism: Populus tomentosa (assembly GCA_018804465.1). Taxonomy (NCBI): domain Eukaryota; kingdom Viridiplantae; phylum Streptophyta; class Magnoliopsida; order Malpighiales; family Salicaceae; genus Populus; species Populus tomentosa. Next base: position 34,447,732 of record CM031969.1, read on the forward strand.
TTCACACACTTTTGTATAACTAATATAATCCCTAGTTATACCTAACCAATAAAAGTCATCGTGATTAACCATTTTATTTTAATTTTATATAGCCCCTCATTAACATCTTCCATGGCTAACAAGGCTTCTTTTGGTCCTAAACATCTAGGCAAAATTTTGAACTTATATCTCTTACATAGTACATATGCTAACAGTATATAATTAGTCATTTTTATTTTAAAAAATACTTAGGACTTGTTACGAGGGATCTTGAAGGAAAATTTTAGTATCCTCTCTCTAGTTTATTGTTAAGATTTTATATTTGTACTTGGTAGAAAATTTCAACAACTATCTTATTGTTAATGTTTTATTTATTCTCAACCATGGAGTTTACATTACTCTATTTTTTATAACATTTTTATTAGACATCAGTTATGGATGATTGATTGATAATTTTCATGGGGATAATGCTATGATTATTAAAAGTCATCTTGTACCCTAATCCATATCAAGTCAAATCCGACCTCTATATTATTTTTTTATTGAAAAAAAATACATCAAAAAACCCTTTTATTAAGTTTTGTGGCCACATTATGGTATGGTTTTAGGATGGGATGTTCACAATTATATTCTTTAAATAACTAGTTGATATAAGTAATTAGTTCCAGGAAGTACAAAAGAGATTACTACTATTTTTTTTTTCTTTTTTGAAAAAGAACTCCAAAGATGAATTTATTGATAAAATCCATTGATCTTTTGATATCAAGCCCTGAACTCATGACAATTTTCAAAAAATCTAAGGCCATATCGGACATCATCCTTATCTTTGAATTGTTGTTGTTATATATATATATATATATATATATATATAGGTTTTAATCCCATATATATATAATAGTTATTCCCCAATATATAATAGTTCTTCATTTTCACCAAGTCACATCATAGCAAGAAATTCGATTACCTCATTCTTCGAACGAGCATGCCAGCTGGCATGAGTGCGGCGAACCCTTAACAGCGCCTCGGGTAGATTCCAAGGCAATGTTTGTGGATTGTCATTTTCATTTATGCAAACAAACAGTCAGTTGGATAGCCCACTCAGTGTCTCTTTTTGAAAGCATAGTACAAGATCACAAATCAAAATATCATTTTGATTAAAACAAATTCAAAAAAAAAAAAAAAAGAGTTGATTATCAAGCTTTACCTTGAATCAACAAGTTGCAAATTGATCGAGTCACCAGCCAGATTACTCCTGTTTTTTCTTCAACCTTCAATCCACCTGAGACCAGCAGCTGAAGACGGAATGTCAGTTTCCACCAATTAACGTGTCATCAGGAGCTCTTAACAGGGAGATGGAAATGGCTATTAAAAAAATGGCCTGCTTTAAATATCAGAAAGGCTGGATTTAAAAATCAAGTGCAATAAAATCAACGAATCCAAGTCCAGAATATCTAAAGACCAAAGAAATTCAAAAGTACATATAAATTTAATGATATATGGGCACTATACGTGCTGTTTGCCAGAATCTGGAGTCTCTTACATGTATAAAAATAAACGAGCAGTTTGCTGAACACTTTGAAATATAAAATAAGATGATGTAGCCAGTTCCTCATTTTAGATTAAACATGGCATGCCGCAAATGAAAAGCTCAAAGGGTCAAATTAACAACAAACCCCAACAAAACTTCCATCTCAAGAGTATTTATTCTTGTCAAATATAGTATGTTCTATTGTCAGCATGGCTGAAAACTCATCAAATTGAATCCATGTTCATATATCCAGGAGCAGCCTGCGAGGATCCTCCACAACATCTTTGATACGACGCAGGAAGAAAACTGCCTCTCTTCCATCAATTAGCCTATGGTCGTATGTCAGTGCAATGTACATCATTGGCCTTGGAACAACATCACCTCCAACAACCATTGGACGACTCACTATCGAGTGCATGCCCAATATAGCCGACTGCCAAAAAAATATTGGTTGTAAGATTCTTTACCCATAAAGAAATCTGAAAATACAAATACTAATTGAGTGCACAGCAGTCACTTATCCAAGAAAATGTGCTGCTGTCCATACCAAGACTAATCAGGACCCGACCAGGTAGTGGCCAAGCAAGCAAAGCCAGATCACTGAGTCACTGGTTCAGGCAGGCAGCAATGTTTTCCTAGTCTAATACCCAAATCATTGCCAGATTGGATTAGCAAAGAGTGTTATCTTTTTAAAATTTTATATGCTATGAGAACCGGTCAGATCCTGCATTTACCCAGGGAAAACATGATTGATTCTCTAAAACCCAACCTAAGAATGCCTTTCTGAGTTTCTTTGCTTAAATGGTCCAAATAAAAACCAGACCAGCTTAGTAGTTGGTTCACCAGTTTTCCGGTTCTACAGGCCAGTCCATTTCTGTTAACCATGGCCTAGACCATCAAGTTGGAGAGCTACAATGTCCGTAGGAGAAGCATAAACTCATTAATTTAAACAGATGAGATCTCAAGTTCAGCCAAATAGTAAATTAGTGTACGGTGTTTCAATCAGAAAAGAGAAGTGTATTCATTTAAATTATTATTACAGTAGAATGCCAAACCTGAGGGGGGTTGATAATGGGTGTACTCAAAAGGCTTCCATAAACACCTCCATTCGATATTGTAAATGAACCTCCAGCCATCTCATCAATTGAAATTGTCCCATCATTTGCCTTCTTTGCAAGGGTGTTGATTTCCTTCTCTATCTCAGCAAAGTTCATCTTAGCAGCATTACGGATAACTGGAACAACAAGGCCCTGGAAGAAACATGATAATTACAATAAGGACGTCAAAAGGGAAAAAAGACACAAGTTTATCATTTGTTAACCTCTATGAATAATTGAAACTTAAACAAAATAACAGAGGAAAGTGAAACCCAACAAGGAAGTAAGTAACTGCAGCACTTTTCTCCTTTTTATTTGTTCATAGAAATCACAAGGAGAACAAATACTTTAATACAATCACAATATTTGTCAAAGATATTTCAAGTGTACAGATGGTCAGAGATAAACATGGCAGAAGCTTCATTTAAACTGGCACCTCCAGAGGAAAGGATGGTGTCCTTGTGGCAATCTACTAATTGAGGGAATTCAATGTCTCATAGTGCTCAACATCTTGGGTGCAGTATTTACTGTGGAAATGGCAGGTAGTATGCAACAAGTCAAATATATACGCCAATGAGGCATTGGTCCGGTTAAAGGACTTAAGGCTAAGGCTGTGGGGGTTGGGAGCACCCAGGTTCAAATCTTCCCACCCCCAAATATCACAAACAGAAGACAAACATGTCATTTCTTCACTAACAAAAACAATCCTTCACTGAATAGCCAATAGCAAGGAAATAGTTGCTTTTGGTGAGACCAGCATCAAGGGGAATTTTGGTTAAATGATATTAGGCCCAGGCAACCTAATAAATTGTAATTGAAAAATTATTTTGATGAACTCATAAATGTGCATAACTGCTCCAATTATTTGGATAAAAACATATTTAGCAACCAGAATCAAACTATAATAGTATCCCACAATTTAGTTAGGCTAAGGAAATATACAAATAAAGATGCTTTTGAAAATGTAAGGAGCAAGAAAGATGCCCGAACCCATTACACTAATGACAAACACCACAAAATGAAGATATATAGAAAGCAAGTCCAGTGCATTACTGCTGGAGCTTCACCAAACGATAAGTACCAAATGTTGCATATTTGTGTTCACAAATAAGAAGTCGGCTGATTAAAGAGATGAAGACAAACCTTTGGAGTACCAACAGCTATACTAATGTCTACATAATCTCTGTATATGATATCATCCCCATCAATAACTGCATTTATAATAGGCTGATTCTGGAGACCGCTGACAGCAGCCTGAGGTATTTTACAGAGGAAATAAGGAAAATGAAACCACGTATGTTGGATCAAAAGTATATTTCAGAAATTATTTGTATAATTATAGATAACACATTGTTTACCTTTATAAATCCTGACATAAGGCCCAATTTCACTCCATGTTTTTCAACAAAAGCATCCTTGTAATCAGAGCGAAGCTTCATCAAATTAGTCCTACAATAAGCAGAGAATCAATGATGGGAAAACAAGCATGCAGGATAAACAATCCAGGTAATGTTATTTTGTGGGGTAAAATTCAGGAACTAATCCACCCATTTCAAAGCACTATTTTCTGTTTTCTTTGGGAAAGAAGCATTATAAGGGAAGGAAAACTAGAGAAATAAGTTCATGTATCTGTGTTGGCAAAAACCAAACCAATAGTATATGACCTAACCACTATTATCAAAGAGTTATAGCCATAACAAAAGTGATATAAGCAATGAATCGTCAAAATCAAATTGAACTCACATATCAACTTCATTGAATGTTGTCAACATAGCAAATGTGTTCTGAGAGTCCTTCAATCGGGTTGCAACCCTTTTCCGAAGTCTTGTCATAGGAACCTGTAATCAAAGAAGAAATTGAGAAACTAATAGAACAAATCTCAAGGAACATTCCCGAATATATAATGACAAAAGACAACAAACTTACTCTTCTTTCCCTTTCCTTAGGAGGAAGCTGGGGTTCTGTAGCAGAGCGTTTAGGAGGTGGTGTTGCTGGAGTTTTAGGCTTTTCTGGGACAGGACTAGCTTCAACCTTAGGCTTTTGCTTTTCTTCATCCTTCGTTTGAGAAGCAGATTGCTTAGGTGCAGCTTTCTTTGATATATTCTCAGATGGAGCAACATGAGCTACACCTTCACCAGACTTTGAAATGACAGCAATCCTGGCACCTGGTTCAACAGTATCCCCTTCCTTGGCTATATACTGCCAAAAATCATGCACAACAGTTCAATTAAAATTTGCAACCTCAATCATGAAACCTCCTCCCACAGGAACATAAAACTATAATTGAAAAAACAATATATGTATTACCTCTTTTATCACACCTGCTTCTGGACTAGCAACATCAATTGTCACCTGAACATAAGTTGACATTACAAGTATTAGAAACGCACAACAAATTTTCTATTATGTGTCAGAAAGCAGGGGAGGAAAAGCATGTTGAGGACAGCACCTTATCTGTCTCAATTTGAGCAATTGGCTCATCAACTTCTACACTATCACCAGGATCTGCTCTCAGTATATCATATTCAACAAAATCAGGATCTTGCAATTATATAAAGGACAAAAGGATGTTTGCAAACAACAGAAATGAGAAATTATTACTGGTAAAACATACTCTTTAAGAATTTTGCTAGAGTGCCATCAGTGATGGATTCACCCATAAAAGGAACAACAGCATCAACCAAATCCCCTACATCAGAACACGGAATTATCATAAAGCAAGATATAGCAAAGCTTTAATACACGATATAACTGCAATAAAAATAGTTGCAGGGTCCTCTTCAAAGATATAAACTAAATTTAAGCAATCCATCCATTTCATCACATCCAAGATCTTACACAGGTCAACTCAACAAAGTACCCAGCCGTTGTAGAAAGACTCAACACTTGGTGACAAGCCAAATAGGTGCTCCAAAGGCTATTACAATCTGAACTGTCATACCACCTAAGCCCGACCCCACTATACCACAATTTAATGTAAATGCATACCACATTTCTGACAACTATGACAGAGTACTTTGATTCAAAATTTTCCATTAATTATGTTTTCCCATGATAAAACTCCACAGCAAGAGCTTTAAACTGCATTCTTTGTTAGAAGCAACTTCAAAGCTATTCGGGAAAGACTCACATAAGAGCTAGAATGCTAATATCCTAGATAAGTGATTGAAATTAACAATTATAAAGCCATAAGGATTAAATAGTCCAGTGAGGACTAGCATCATGCAATGTCTCCACCAATAAATTGTGCACCAGTGCGCACACACAGAAATTACAGAGCAATGTGTAATGCACAAATGAAGGGAATCCATAGAGTCCAGTCAATAACACACCAGTGTCTGAAGAAAATGGCCTACTCCAAGTTTTCTTGCTGGAGGCGAGCTCCATGTTGGAAACAACTTCCCTGCATAACAAAAAAAATTTAAGAAAAATATAAGCGGGAGAGAGAGAGCACTGCAATGCAGCAACACAATAAGCAACAAACAACTCTAATTAGCATAAAAATTCTTCATCATTTTTCACCAACCTAATCTACATCTTTATTGGATAGTTAGAAAGGACAAGCATTCTCCAACTTACAAATTCAGTGGGAAATAAAAGATGGGAAATCTAGTTCTATACTGACATAAAGCAGGTAAAATGAATTAAAGCACCCCATCAGGCCACTATCATTTAAGTGCAAGAGTCTCGCCAAGGGTATATGTATTTCAACCTTGAGGTATAAAAGCTAAAGTAAGATTGGTAAAAGGTTTAGAAAAGGAAAAGATATAGACAATCAAACAAGAACATTTCTATTTGTTCACTTAAATGGTCCACAATCAAACGATAAGCTTAGCATGGTTTCACAGGTGTCATCCAGTTACTGCTTTTCTGATCCTAAATTCTGATCCTAGAAACGCTAGTCCTGATATAGTTTCTTCAAAGCACAGAAATAGAACATCACTAACCTCACGGGCCTTGAACTAATTGCCCTGCCTGTAAATAACAAAAAAACCAAAAAAGAAAAGGAAAAAAAAACATGATTAATGACAAACTATTATTGTTGATATTATTATTATGCTTAAAAAGGTAACAAAACGCCACACCTAGTATGAAATAATACCTCGGGGAGAAACAAGGCAACTGAATTTCCGAACATGTTCAAATCCTCTGGCATGAGTTAAAATCTGTTGACATACAAGATAGCATTATTGAAATTATACACACACACACACACACACACACACACACAGCTATTTTCTACCATAATATAATAAAAAAAAAATGAAAGTCATCAATACCTCGTCGGAGACTCTAGAGGTAGACGAAGGCGCAGGTTGAATAGTTTGTAATGACTGCCTCAAAATCTGATGAAGAGGCATATCAAACAAAGAAATTTCGTATCAATAATATAAATTAGCAAATAAATAGATGAATAAATATAGTAAATAAAAAAAAAAAACATGAATTTTCTAACCGAAGAAGACGACGAAGACAAGCCTCCATTGGCGACTCTTCTTCTTATAACCCCAAACATCTTGTTGGATTCTTTCGATCTCTATCTGCTTTTTTTCAAAAATTAAAAATAAAGATAAAAACTGTTAAACAAAAATAAGAAAGAGACAATCTTCTTTTTCAAAATTATTTTCATGTTATGACAGATTTTGACCTGATTAGAAAAACGTCAGCGGGGGAGTGAGCGAGCCAGCGAGCGCGAGTCTCTGAAACGAGAGAGAAGGGTGTTGTTTGTAGGGTTTGGCTTCTGAGTAATGAAAGACAAGGCTGCAATGTTGATTTAAAGCACGTAATGCAGTTTCAGTTTGCTTGCTTGTCGCCTTTTTATTGGTTACACAAGTCACAAGTGGCTCGATTGAGGACTTACGGTGTATTATTGTATACTTTTCTCCTTTACGCTTCTAAAAAGGGCTGCACGTATTAAATAACAATTGGTTTTTAAATTTTTTTTATTTAAAATAATATTATATTATTTAAAAAAATTATTATTATCATCAATATATTAAAATAATTTAAAAACTGACAAAAAAAATTAAAACTGAAAAAAAATATACCTCAGCGGAAAAACAAATGTGTCCATGGACTCAGAAAATAAACAAGAAATTTCTTATTATTCACCTTAAATAATCTGATTTTTTACTACCCTTATCTATTTGGGTGTTGTTGAGAAATTGACTAAATAGATCACAAAAATCCTTTTAATTCCTTTCTTTTCCTTTATAAACATATTTTTCTTGTTGATATAGAAGGGGGGGGGGGGAAGCAATCATGAGGATTTTTATGAGTTTTTCATCCATCTCTCAACAAAAATATATTCAAAATATTATATTATTTAAAATGTGAAATAAAAAAATTTTGTAATTTAATAAATATTAAATTAATAGCCTGCCTACACCATGACCAAATAAAAAAAAATAATGCAGAAAAAAGCATTTAAGCACTGCTGATATATATTTCAAAACCAAAAAAATATTAAGATTCAGATTATACATCCAACTAGATTTAATAAATTTGTTTCATTCAAATATATGATAATAAAAACAAGCAATCATGACAATTAAACTTGATGCAAGCTCCATGGATATATAGATCAAGAAATTTATAGACAAATATACTCTTCCCAAAAAAATTAAGATCAAAAAAATTGACTTCCTTGTTGAAATATGATGTTTTTTTTTTTCTCCTTTCATGTTTTTTAGGATTGTTGTGTTTTGATGATATATATTATTTTCTCTTTACAATTTGTTTGTTTATTACAATGATAACGTATATCAAGGCACTAAAATTATAAGTTATCGAACCCCAACCCAACGCATATAAAAAAACACGAACAAGAAGTATAGAAGATGCCACAAAACTTGGTTAATTTTTCAATAAGTTAAAGCAGTCCAATGAAGAACCAAAAAGTATGAGCAAAACCTCACACACACACAATAATAACTGTTGAAATCGAAGTTTGTCCCTAAAAAAACTTAAATACAAGCTAAATAACTTTATTTTTAATATGTAAAATTATCCTAAACAATGTTGAAAAAATAATAAAATATTTCTAAATAAAATAAAATAAAACAAATCTCAAATCAACCAGAAAACCAATACAATTTTTGTATGGTAACTTTTAGACTTTATTACAAGGCCTTTTTTATTTCCAATTGCCCTAAAATTGTAACTCAATATATATCAAAACCTTTGCAAATTTCTGGTAAAATTCCAACTCAATCTAATAGTCGAATCGAAAATCATAATTGTTAAGTAAAATTATACATTAGAAAAAATAGTTGTATCATTTAGTATAATTTGGATCGTATTATCCCATCTCTATTCAAAAGAATTCAAGCTCAAATCATTACCTCCACCAAACAATAGAACCCTGAATTTCTTATTTATATTAAAGAAGGGTCATGCCCTGCTTATCGGGAACCTGAGCTTTGCTATTAAAGAAAATGTTTTTTTTTTGTTTTGTCTTTATTTTACTTAAAATAAAAATTGTGTACTTAAGCTTTTTGGAGTTAGAGGGTTAAAGCTCCTCAAGTTAAGTAGGAGGTTGAGACTTCTACTAATAGCAATCACCGATACTTTACTTGGATTCAGCTTGGGGCAATCCCTATTTTCCAATCTCATTATTGTATAATAATAAGAAAAAGATAGCAGCTCATGCCTAAGAAAGATCATAAACATTAAAAGTAGTACTAACACTATACTCACATGGTGGATCCACTTTGTAGATGTTGTCATTAATTCTTTCAAGGATTTGCTAATGCATCTCCACACTTATATGACGCAATAAAAATATGTCTCAAGGCACTAACACTATTAGAATAAAACCCCCCAATATAGAACAATATTTTAGAAAACTCTGGTAAGTTTTCATCTCAATCTAATAGTCGAATTGAGAAATATGATTGCTGCTCTAAAATTGGATAGTAGGCACAATTACACTAAAATCCAAATTTCTTTGTTCAACCATTTCTTGAATCGTATAAAAAGATAACAATAGATAGTAGAAAGCTATGAATGAATTGCATATATGGCACTGACTATTGTTTTCAGCTGCTAAATAACTTTTTTATAATTTTAAAGATATATAATTTCACATAAATATAAAATCTTAATCCTATTCAAACTATTTGTGAAAAATAAGAACTATACAATCTTAATCCTGATATATCTTATACTTATTTAGTTGAGCGCATCTTTTATGAAAGCTCCATGTGTTATTATTATTATTCTATAATATCCAAAAATCATCCTTCTAACTACTTATGTTGTATATAAGACTTAATCATTTAATGTTAATATGCATCACGATATTCGTGGTTGATGATTGATTTCGACTTTCTTCACTTTTTCTCTTGAAAACTAGTAGTGAACAAATGTTGTTCTTAATCAAACAATACATGGATGAATTATTTTTTATATCAAAAATTATATATGATGATCTTAAGGAATGTATATAAACCCTCGCATCAATAATCACATTAACTAGTAAGGATATTTTTACCAAGTTCACATATTCAAATCTTTTTATGAAGAGAGTGATTTATAAGCCTTGAGTGCTCGTTGATGTGATTTCAAAGGGTAAGAATCTTAGATCTCACGATCAAGATAAAAACAACTTAAAAAAGCTAAAATCATGTTAATAAAAAAACTCAATCTAATGATTATCTAAACTAAGAAACCAAAGTTATTGAATGAAAGACCCCAATTTATTGATTATAAAGAATCAAGAACTAGAAGTACAAGGGAAAATATCATAAAGATATTTAATCTTTGATAAGTTCTAAAAAGTTTAATGAAGAATCAAGAATATATGCAACCTCACACAAAATATTATTATAAAGTAAAACCAATTTTTTTTTCTAATCAAAAGATAAATAATCATATTTATATTACGTAAAAACTTTCTAAAAAGTGATAGAAAAATAATAAAAAAGTATTAAACCAAATATTGAAAAAAAATATTAAAACAACTAGGAAAATAATGTAAATCTTGTATAGTAGCTTTTGGGCTTTATCATAAGGTCTTTTCAAAATCTAAATGCTATAAAATTTTAACACCATATGAAAAAAGTTCTCTAGAATCTTCTAAAAAAGTTTTAGCCCAATTTAACTGTCAAATCAAAAGGCATGCATGTTAGCATTAAATTGTGCATTGAAAAAAATAAGCTCAAAATCACTTCTCATGGTCTGATTTTTGCATAAATTATATTGATCATGGCTTAATCCTCATTTGTACTTAAATTCATGCTTTACTTGGCTTAAATATCTTGAATTAGCTAATTGAATGCCTCTTTAAGTTTTTTGGCCCTTGTCATTGTAATATGCTCAATTAACACCTTTAATGGATCCTATGCTACTACTTTATGGTTCTCATCATCCCCCTTCTCCTTAAAATGATTCATCTTTGAGTCAATAATAGAAACACCATTTATAGGTAGTACATCTATATAATCATACAATAAAGAAACAACAACATTGTTTTACATAGGCTTGTTAGTATAAAAAACATTATTTTATAATATTTTCTCTCATATAAAAGCTCAACACTCTCTTTCATTCTCTTTAAAAATGACCTCTCTTTTCTTTCTCTCCTCCTAGCCAACTCACCATTTACTTTCATTTTAGCCACTCTTTTCTTGTAAGTTATCCCCACTAATATATTTTAAAAAGTCACTCTTCTTACTGGAATTTCTTTACTCCTATATATGTGAACACGCACACAAACTCTTTGGCCATTATTTAAACTTTCATACCGAGACCTATAATGTTCTCTTTTGTATCTATATGAAGGCAATAAGGCATTAAAGGCTAATATTTCTCATATTTATTATTGCTGTGACATCTTAAATGAAAAATAATATTTTTTTTGTTGCTTCAAATCATCATCTTTAACTTGTAAGCTCAATGCACGCCAACTCAGAAGTGACTTATCCTTAACTGGATATTCTATCTATTCATTACTAACATCATTAAGATCAAAATTAATTATTTCATTTTCCTCGAGATATAAATCTAATGGACTTTCATTTTTGAAGCATTCATCTCAAACAAATTAGCTTCAAAGTTTTTTAACGGTTCAATATTTTATAAATGTTTCACATCTTTTAGGTGTTGGACTGCAACTCCCAAGTTGACAAGCTTTTCAATAGTTCTCATTCAAGGCTTGAAGCCTTAGTTTCTTTTCTCTCTTAGCATTAGAAACCCTTTAGGATTGTCTTACTTATAAATTAGCAATCACGACATCTTGTTTATCCATTCAATCATTTATATCACTGAACGCCACATTCATATGCTCAAACTATTATTGTATTGTCAATACCAAAAGGAAAGTGTTTTTCTTCTCCTTATATGATGACCCATTATTAAGAGAATTTATCAAATCTAAAATTTTATGCTAGTAAAACAAGATGTCATCACACACTTCTTAACATTTTTTTCACTTAATGATATATCATTTCACTCATATTTTACTCAAATTTTAGCTTTTCATGATAATAGTCTAACCTTCCTGCCTTTTACCTTTCTTGCTTTCCTCTTCAGTCCCTTAAGAAACTAAACAAAAAAGATAAACAAAAAATCTAGTTTTGTAGTGTCTACCAAAGATTTCAAGAAACAAGACAATCAACAAAAACAAAAACAAAAATGAATACGAAAATGAAAAAAGAATAATTTAACATAACCTAAAAACTAATGTAAACCTAACAACCTGAATTCAATTGCAAACAATCAATTACACACTGATCAAACTTGAATTAAAACAAAAAACAAATATGAAAACCAAAATCAAGATTTCAAATAACACCCACTAATCAAAGATAATATGATGTGAATTGTAATTTTTCTCAAGAACTTGATTTTTAAATTGTGTGATTTTGTTTTGTGGTAAGATTAAACTAATGTGATTTCTTTTCTTTGTTTTTTTTTATATATATATATACTATTTGATAGTAGCTCTTTTTAACATAATCTTTCATCCAATAACTTCGAATAAACCGAAGTTATTGGATGAAAGATCCTAATTTGTTAATTATTAAAAGTTAAGAATAAGAAGTATAAGGAAGAACGCCTCAAAGATAGTTAATCTTTGGTAAGTTCTTAAGAGTTTGATAAAGAACCAAAAATATGAACAACCTTACATACACATACAATATTATTCTAAAATAAAACAAGTCTTTTTTTAATTACAAGCTAAACAACCCTATATGTACTAGGTAAAGACATCATAAACAAGGTTAAAAATTAATAAAAAGCACTAAACCAAATAGGTAAAAGAATCCTAAAACAATTAGAAAAATATTGTAAATCTTTTATAATAGATTATAGGCTTTATTGTAAGGCCTTTCCAAAATCATATTGCTATGAAATTATAACCATCTATAAAACAAGGCCTTTGTAATCTTTCGGCAAGATTTTATCTCAATCTAATGGTCGGACCAAAATTTACATTTGTTAGTGTAAAATCGTGCATTAGAAAAAAATAAACCTAAAATCGCCTCTCCTTGTCCAATTCTTGCATGGATCACATTAATCAAGACTTGTTCCTTATTTAAACTCAAATTCATGCTTGGATTTACTCGAATATCTTGAATTAACCAATTGAATACCTCTTTAGACTTCTTTGCCATTTGACCTTATAATAGGTCAAATTGACACCTATACTTAATCTTGTGCTACTAATTGATGATTCTCATCATTATCTATTTTCTGACTCTCTACTAACTATTCAACAGATCTTTTTATTAGAATGTTATTTTGTTATACCCAACTATATTGAAAATTATAAGACATAACATTGTATTTATATAGAAAACCTAACCTCAATGATTAGGGTAAAATATCACTTTTCCTTCTAAAAAACATTAGGTTTTTCATTTCAAGATATTTATTAGAAATTTATACAACCAAGTCCTTACTTTGTTTTTCTAAGTTTAGACTTGTAATCCCTTGTATAAAATATATTATACTCCCTCAATTTTAAAAATCTATTCATAATCGAGTCATACCTGAGTTTATATCCTAATTTTATTTCTTACCAATTATTCATAATGTGTGTGACTCGTTACATTCCTAATATATGGACCGAAATATTCACAATCCTAATTAGAAAAATGATTATATGAATTAAATAATTTGACTTATCATCAATCTAATAATTGATTGATTTATAATTGAAGATTAAATACAACATATAATAACATGTCATGATCTATCAAATATCAGAAAAGTTATTTGTGGCTTGACTTAACATTTTAGAAATCAGTTTATCGGTGTAACTCATATCCTTTCATTTATAATGTTATGATTTAAATAATTAAACATATAATATATCTACTATATTAAATCATGATTTTTCTTGACATGAGAATTATTAATTATTTGAATAAAATTTGATTTATTTTTTAAATTTCATTTCATATTTTCATAATCAATATTATTTGAAAACACAAAATGTTTTTTCTAATTTTTCTAAAACAATAAATCATTTATTAATTACTCAAACATCTTCATATAATTTTTATTATATTCAATGCTTGTTCATTTGATATATTTGAATAAAACAACATGTAATTAAAATTAAAATTAAAATATAATTTTTTTATATAAATAACTTAGTGATATTAAATTTAATAATTAATTGTAAGAGTATTTTATAAATAGTAAAAACCGGATAAAAACAAACTATTTTAAAAGTAAAGGATACCACGATAAATGGAGCGCAGAAAAGAACGTTTTAACCGATCCAAATTATTTATCATAAAGAATTAAAAAATAAAAAATCCTAGAGCACTTAGCATTGCTGTTTTTAATTATTACATGAAAAAAGAAAAGAAACGCATGCACATGGCCTAGCTGGGGAAAGCAGTTAGCTGTAACTTCAAATGTCCGTTGGCATTAAACTAAAAATAAAATCCCCGATCCGACCAATTTCGTCAATTGCATTAAAGACTAGCTTCTCCTATGCTACGATGATTTGGTTTGGTTGAGTGCTGGAAACACCTTTAAAAAATATTTAATAAATACTCCTTAATTTTAGTTTTTTTTTATATATATATAAAAAAACTCCAATACTAGTTCAAGAACTGCAATTGAGTGTGTTTAAAGCCAAATGGCCCACATGTATGCATGTATAGAAGAGCCCCACTCTTCCTTCACTTCAGGGGTGTCTTTTTTTCTTGTTTTTTCTTGCATATCATGATGACTTTTAAGAGGTTAGGTTCATGAGGAAAAGAAGCACCACTGGCTCATCAGCTCACTAGTGGAGTACTTGTTTATCTCTTAGTTTGGTGGGATTAAGCCAGCCAGAAAGAAAAGAAAAACAAAATTTCCTCTAGAGTTAGTTAGAACCATTATTTTTATTTTTTTCAAGACAGCAAATTGGAAGGGGTTGACGTAAAATTGTTATCTGTTTGTTTTCTGAACTAAACTATCTAAATCTGTTCAAGGGAAGCTCTGTGGTTTTGGACTGGGATTTCTCATTTCAGTTTGTTTCTTCTTCCGTTTTTGAGGTGGGTTTATGTTATTGGAGTGGTTCTTGGGTGTTTGTTTGATGGGCTTGGAGTTTGGGTAACGCGTTCTATGTGAGTTTGCTGAATCTTTCTGTAGGTTTGGCAGGCATTTCAGACAAGGAGCTACATTTGCGGTCTAGCTGAAGGAATTTGAGAGGGATTTTGAAAGGGGGCATAGATTTGTGAGCGGTCTACTGCCTACTGCGTGGGTTTCTGTTACTCCCCTGAAGAAAGGGGTTGTAGGATTTAAGGAAGTCTGCCTCTGGTCCTGAATAGCTTACCTGTCTTGGGAGATTGTTTCTTCTTCTGTTTTTTTTTTGAAGATTTGTCTGCTTCCCTTCTGAAGCAATGGCTTGCATGAAATTGGGTTCCAAAAGTGATGCTTTTCAAAAACAAGGGCAGGCCTGGTACGTGACCCCCCCTCATCTTCTAGTTTAGTTTTTCTCTACGATCTTCATTTTTCTTTCCTTAATCTCAAATAAGATCTTAATCCTGGTAGCTCTAAGATCTACAAATTTGCTTTCTTTTGTTCCTTACCTCTAAAAATTGACTGTTGAAGTAGCGCACATTTGATTGAGGTTGAGGGTCCTGCTAACATAGTACCAACATGCTTGTTCTTGTGTCTAAATCAATGTTGGTCTATTCCAGTTTCTCTGTGATAGTTTCCTTCAGTTTCAGCATCATTATTAGTTGTCTAACCTCACTATTTGAACAGATAATTAGTTTATCAGGTGCATGTTTTCATCCTAATCTGCACGTTGGCCATTATTATATGAAGTATTGGCAGATCCCACTTTTCTGATGTGGGTTCTTTCTGTGTGTTGGTGCTCATTTGACGCATTTTTTATGCATTATACACGAAATACTTCACCCGTTAAGTACTTTAGCTAATGGATACATAGATTGCTGTTGAGATTTATACCTACTGCGCTATAAACATAGGTTTGACAACCTTGGGAGAGGAATTATAGGCAAGTCATGTTAGTGATGGATTCCACTCTTGTATGTGGAATGCTTGCTCATTTTATTTTTTATTTTTCTGATAAAGCCTGCTTGCTCCTTCTGGAATCTTTTATTATTAATGGAATTATGAGGCATTGTATCCCATAGCCTCCTGCTAATACTTGTTGAAATGTTAATGTTGGAAGAAACATCTCTAATGGCAGTCTTAATTTTACTGGTTTATTAGATAATGGTAATTACTTTAGAGTATAAACTTGCCTGTTGTCCCAACAAACTGCATTTATTTTACAACGTGGAAGATGTTTGAGTTCAGGCAGCATAAAAATGAATGTTATACCTGCACAATTATTAACAGAAAACACTGAGTTATATATCATTCTGGCTCCAGTGGTTATGGGCCTCCGGTGCATGGCACTGCTTTTGATAGCGAAGCCTGCTTTCTGAGCATGACTTTATAAAGCACTGATCATATAGGATTGTTTTGTTAGACATTGCATTGCATTAAATACAAAAAGAAGCAGAAGAACCTAAAAACACACATTTAAATGTCTGCTTTCTGATAGCATTTCTTTTATGAAGTGGGACTTCTGTTTCTGTAAAAAGGGTCTGTAGCCTTTTTTCTTTTGCACTAACCATCAATGTACTATTCTCTCTATTTTGTGCTACTGGCTTGGCTCGGTCTTTTATGATATCCCTGCTTAACCTTCAGTTTGATATGGAATGAATGTAGGTTCTGCACAACTGGGCTTCCCAGTGATATTGTTGTTGAAGTTGAGGAGATTTCCTTCCATCTTCACAAGGTAGTGTTACTAATTACCATCTTTAATTTGATCATAGTGTTACTAATTACCATCTTTAATTTGATCAAGCTCTATTTGGATGTTCTTGATGAAATTTAATCAATCATGTATAAGTACTTCACCTGTTAGAAAATAACACAATGTCTTTTTAACTATGTATGATGGTCAAGTTGAGTGAATAAATGACAAGTACTGATTCTTCATAAACCTATATTCTGCTTTCCATGTCAATTGAAATTAGACTGTTTGCCATCTCCAAAGTTGCTTTTCACTCTCACCAAGTCCAGCTCTTGTTAGTAATGTTGATTTTAAAAAAGCTCTTCACCATCAATCGTTTTTTAGACCTTTGTGATACAATTTATGCAGTTTCCTTTGCTTTCTAGAAGTGGGGTTATGGAAAGGTTGATTGCAGAAGCATCGGAAGAAGGAGATAAAAAATGTGTCATAAGTCCCCCTAAGATTCCTGGTGGGGCCAAAACATTTGAGCTCGTGGCCAAGTTCTGCTATGGGGTGAAACTTGAACTTACAGCCTCAAATGTTGTGTATCTTCGTTGTGCTGCCGAGCATCTTGAAATGACCGAGGAATACGGGGAGGGAAATCTAAGTACACAGACTGAGACATTTTTAAATCAAGTTGTCCTTCGTAATTGGAAAGACTCTCTAAAAGCACTGCAAACATGTGATGATATTCTTCCCCATGCTGAAGAACTACATGTTACCAAGAGGTGCCTTGAGTCACTAGCCACAAAGGCTTGTACTGACCCAAATCTCTTTGGTTGGCCAATGATGGAACGTGGACCCATGCAGAGCCCTGGGGGAAGTGTCATGTGGAATGGGATAAGCACAGGAGCTAGACCAAAACATTCAAATTCAGATTGGTGGTACGAGGATGTATCAACTTTAAGTTTACCTCTGTATAAGAGGTTGATTTCCATTATGGAATCTCATGGAAACAGACAGGAGCTTCTAGCTGGATCCCTTGCCTACTATGCAAAAAAGTACCTCCATGGGCTGAATCGGCGTCAAGGTGCCAATGAAACTACCTCCTGTTTAATGCCCATGGCTTCGGGGGCTTCACCATCAGAAAAAGAGCAGAAGGTTTTGCTGGAAGAGATTGATCAATTACTTCCAGTGCAAAAGGGTCTAGTTCCAACCAAGTTTTTGTTTGGTCTTCTCCGGACAGCATTGATTCTAAAATCAAACCCCTCTTGTTTGGCAAACTTGGAAAAGAGAATCGGGATGCAGCTTGAGCAAGCAACACTTGAAGATCTTTTGCTGCCCAATTTTTCTTATTCCACGGAGACACTTTACAATGTTGACTGTGTGCAGCGGATTCTTGAGCACTTCCTTGCCATGGATCAAATTACAGGTGGATCCTCTCCATGTTCAATTGAGGATGGACAGTTGATTGGATCGCCATCACTAACACCAATCACAACGGTAGCCAAGCTGATCGATGGCTACCTTGCAGAGGTTGCCCCTGATGTTAATTTGAAGCTTCCCAAGTTCCAGGCTCTTGCTGCTGCTGTTCCTGAGTATGCAAGGCCCTTAGATGATGGACTTTACCGTGCAATAGACATTTATCTGAAGGTACTAAACTACTAAACACCTCAATATCGAACAGATCCTGAAAATTGATAGTTTATATCATTCGTTGCAACTGTCTATTGGTTCATTTTAGCATCAAACAAAATTAAATTGTATTCTCTTGCAAATTAAGCTAGGTAGTAACTAAACCCAATTCTAAGTGGAATCTGTTATTCCTATTGCATTTTGTTTTCTAGAGTTTGTTGTGTGTAGCCTTGTGAACATGTCATGTTTTCCTTTTCCTTTTCCTTTTTCCTTTTTTTGTTATATTCTATTCCAGCTCAAACATCTTACCACCATTGTTTTTTAAATAGAAAAGGTATTAATAAAAAGTCAGCATATTTTCACTCTATATATTTGGTTACATGATGGTTTTACTTCCAACTCAACCCTTCCAAGCTGCTTGCTTAAGTCACTTTTGTTTCTATGCCTTCAAATTCCCTCAACAAAACAAAAGGACTTTATTTAAAAACTAGTTTCTACCATATGTACTTGCAATTCTGCAATTCCACCTGTCCCTTTTAACAAGCATATGTGTGTTTATAGTTCACCCAATTCCTTCATCTTAAACTTCCGCAACAAAACAAAACAGTCATGGTTTCTTAAATAATGACATCTGAATTGACAACCATTAAGAAGAGGAAGAAAAAGGGGAGAAATAAGAACATTTACTTGGCCATTCAAGCTCATTGTTTGATTTTTTTTGGTCAAACTTGCAGTCGCACCCATGGTTGGCAGAGTCTGACAGAGAACAGCTCTGCAGGTTGATTGATTGCCAGAAGCTCTCCTTGGAAGCTTGTACTCATGCTGCCCAGAATGAGAGGCTTCCTCTAAGAATAATAGTCCAAGTTCTCTTCTTTGAGCAGCTTCAATTAAGGACTTCCATTGCTGGCTGCTTTCTGGTTTCTGACAATCTTGATGGATCAAGACAATTGAGAAGTGGCTTTGCCGGGTCAACTGATGGTGGCTGGGCTACAGCTGTTAGAGAGAATCAAGTTTTGAAGGTGGGAATGGATAACATGAGAACGAGGGTTTTTGAGCTTGAGAAGGAGTGTTCGAGCATGAGACATGAGATTGAGAAATTGGGTCGCACCAAGGTTTCTAGCACTTGGGGAAACGTGTCAAAGAAATTTGGATTTAAGATGAAGTCTCAGATGTGTAGCGCTCAAGAAGGGTCTGTTAGCCAGCAGAATAATGGAAGTGCCAAGTTTGAGAAGGCCAAGGATAGACATGGAAAGCACAAGAAAAACTCTTCTTAAGGTGGGGAAGAAGAGTAAGATCCCTTTCTTACAGTGTCTTAACTGCCTTGTTTCTTTTCCCATTATAATCTTAGATCGTTATTAATTGTACTTTGGATTGTGGATCACAAACTAGAACTGCATCTCCTTCGTGTATCTCATGTATGCTTATGCTTCTGTGTTTTTCACTTTGTCAGAGACTTGACTTGTAACGGAGATGGAAGAGATAGTCGCAATATAATTGGTAGTTGTTCATGACTTTGATAATTCTGGATCAATCTGTTCTTCGTTTCTTTTCTCCGACGAATATAAACTACAATGATGAATTGAATCCCGAGAGAAGATGGATAAACTCTCTCTTTCTTGACTCTAACAAATTAGAAAGAACAAAAATGCAAGTACATTAATCCAAGTCAAAACGTGACAAAAAAGATAAAAGTTGGAAAGCCTAATGAAAGATCATTTTATATTCTTACAAGGATTAAATCTCATGTGAATTATATAATGCGTGGCT
Organism: Populus tomentosa; assembly: GCA_018804465.1. Classification (NCBI taxonomy): domain Eukaryota; kingdom Viridiplantae; phylum Streptophyta; class Magnoliopsida; order Malpighiales; family Salicaceae; genus Populus; species Populus tomentosa. The sequence continues at coordinate 34,467,938 of CM031969.1, forward strand.
ATATGAAGATTTTTTTCTTTAATTGGAACTTCACGGCTGCCTTGATTTCATTATTCTTTGACCTCAACGAATCTACAAGGATAGGAACCTGTTCTGTACAACCAAACCAGAACCTCTGCAACGAAATGTTTTATTTAGAAATATATTAAAATAATTTTTTTTATTTTTTAAAATTTAAAAAACTAGATATGCGCCAACGCTCCGCGGCTGTTAATTACAGTTGTGAAAACCTGTGCTAGATCATTCGGTTAATTACAGTGGTGAAAACCTGTGCTAGATCACTCAGTAGAAGACAGAAATCTGAACAGCAAACAATCACAAGGGAAATTATTTTTATACAACAATGTTTTCTTTGCAAAGAAGCATTGCAAACTTCAAAAGCAGAGAACCAGCAACTAGGATTAAAGAAATCTCATGAAGTTTGAATCTTGATGGTAGCATTGGAATCGATTGTATAAAATCCGAAGTCAACTGTGATCTGATAACGCCGTAGCAAGAAAAAGAATGCCGGCAAGAGACTACCTAACAAAGCAATGCTGGCGTAAACTAGCATCTTCGTGATATTATTTTATCTTTCACTGTAGAGAAGCAAAGAAAATGGTAGCGTAAACTATCATAACATGCCACGTCCAACGGACTGTCATGTCACCAAGTTCTTTTTTAAAAAAAGAAATTAAGCAAAAGCAGGCAGCCGACTGCTTTTTCAAAAAACAATATGAAGCCAAAGTTCAATAATTGGAAGCACTAAATGCATTGATGGAACACCCAAGAAAGGAACAGAGTTTTGATTAGATTTTTTTTTTTTCCAGTTACAAGGAAAAACATAGGATAAATAAGTTAACCAATAACTTAATAAATAAATAAGTTAAAGAACAACTATCATCTCACCATCTCTGTCATTTTCCAACACTTGTTCCCTCACTGTCCAACAAATTATTTGTTGAATAGGTTACTCAGGAATTATAATTTAGTGTCTTATTATATCTAATTTTTTTATATTTTTCAGGATGCTCTCATTGAAAAGATAATTGTCCTTGGTACTTAGAAGAATATATATTATACAGATGATATCTATATCAGCAAAGCAAATATTATGCAATGCTCATCACATATACAATAGAAAAAAATCTAGTTATGGTAATTTTTTTATCATTTAGCTATTTGAAGTATTTATTTTCTAATTTGTATAAGCTGAATTTTAAATTTGATACTTTTATCTTAGCTAAAATTTATCAAATATTGTACCTAGAAAGCTTTCACATAAATAACATATTGCTTGATTTAATTCACCATATTGCTTGATTTAATTCACTTGGATATTTAGGGACCTTACTAATGCTCACTTTAGTTAGTTTTTGTTAGTTTGTCACCTTTATCAATAACTAAACTCATATAACTTGGTTTTATTTAATAAAAAATAAAAATAAAGTATTATGTATTTTTAAGATGTTTCATGCTAAAAATCAATTTGCATCTAATATTCAAATTCATCACACTAATAATGGCAAGAGTATGACAATAAAGAATTATATAAATACTTTCAGACATAATTTTTTTCATAAAATGTTCTATGTTCAAACACCTCAGTATAAAGATAACGTAGAAAAGAAAAATAAATATATTATGGAAATAGCTAAGACACTTCTTATTAGAGCCCACATGCTATGTTATCATTGAAATAATATGGTTGACACAACAATATATCTAATGAATTGAATGTTTTAAAGGGTGTTAGATTTTTAAACTCCAATTCATGGTTTCCATATATATAAAAACTCTACCATCCATATTAATGCTTACTCTTTAATCTTTGATTGTGTTTTCTTTTTTCATCTCTAAACAAATCTATGCACAAAACTTGATTCATGTGTTGTTCATTGTAAAAAAACATTGAATATGAAACAAGTCAAAAAAGATTTTGTTGCTTTCATCTTCCTACCTAATGAATATATGTCACTTTAGATGTCACCTTCTTAGAATCAAAATAATGTTTCCCAGCTTTCTTATTCTTTTGTTGCTTTCATCTTCCTACCTAATGAATATATGTCACTTTAGATGTCACCTTCTTAGAATCAAAATAATATTTCCGAGCTTTCTTATTCATCTCTTATCTATAAAGTGAGATAAATAATAATAAAAAAATAATGAACTTATACTTTGACAATATATGAAGTAAAAGTACCAACTTGAAATGAATTTCACTATAAATTATTGATACAAGAGAAAAAAATTATATTTTCAAGAATACCAAAAGACCAATTTCTTGATAATACTTCTAAGACAATACATTCAACTTAATCTCCTAATACAATAGATATTTTTGTTGGATATTAACTACCTTTCAAGCATAATTGGGAAAGAAATATCAAATTGGTATTATCTAAAATATATAGCAGAGAAATCAAAGCACTTAATTGTCAACTATGTATCATTTTATAAGCTAGGGGAACCATTACAAACTTTTGAACACCAACTATCATCTAACAGGTTCCTAGTAATTAATAAGAAGCCATTTCTTCACCAAATTAGACCCAAAAAAAATAATAATAGAAATAGATGCACTACATAAGAATTAGACATAAAGCCTTATTCCTCTACACAAAAGGAAAGAAAATTATATGATGCAAATGAGTTTTTTTTTTAATTAAATATAAGACAGATACAGCCTTTAAAAAGTATAAAGCAAGACTCGTAACAAAAGAATATACTCAAATATATGGTATAAACTAATAGGAGATATTCTCTTAATTAACGAAGTTGAATACAACTTGAGTTATGATATCTGTTACAACAAATCTAGATTAACCATTATATTAGTTTAATAAAAAAAAATGTTTTTCTCTATAGAGATTTTGAAGAAGAAATGTGCATGGATAATCCATCTAAATACACTACGAGCTTACTAACCGAAGTAGTATATAAGTTATAAAAGGCTCTATATGGATTAAAAAAATCACCTCGTGCATGGTTTAGATGATTTAGTTTATCTATAAAGAAATATAATTCAAACAAAGCAATTCAAATCATATCTTGTCTCATAAACATGGATTAAGGAAGGTAATAGTCTTAATAAATATATCAATGATATGTTCATTACAGGTAATGATGTAGAAGAGATCTCAAGGCTTTGAGAAAACGTAACAATTGAATTTAAAATGAAAAACCTTGGAGGGTTGAAATATTTTTTAGGTATTGAAGTGGACAAATCAAGTAAGAGGTGTCTTCTTATTGCAAAGAAAGTATGTGTTGGACTTGCTTTTAGAGACAAGCACACTAGACTATAAATCAATTGACATGCTAATGGTATACACATCCAAATATAGCTTATGTTGCAAACCTGGTAAGTCAATTTATGCATAATACTGTGAAGAATACATTAACATAGTGAACCACATTTTCAGGTATTTAAAATCAACTTCTAAAAAAAAACTTGTGTTCTTCAAAAATATGCACGTAAATGTTGATGGATATGTAGATGCAAATTAGAAAAGAAACATTATAGAAAATTCATATAAGGTTATTTTATCTTTGTGGGAGGTAACCTTATATCATGAAAAAGTAAAAAATAAAAGGGAGTAACATTGTCCAAGGTGGAGGGGAGTGAGATATTATGGCTACTAAAATTTGCTACACGTTAAGTGATCGGATGAGATTATTTTATGATAACAAGACAGTTATATAGTTATTTTACAATTAAATTTAACATAATTGAACAAAACATGTTGAGGTAGAATGATATTTCATTAAGAAAAAACTCAGAGATCAAAATAATTTAATTTCTATGTATAAAATTTAAAGATCAATTAGCAGATATCCTAATAAAAACAGTCTTTTGTAAATTTCTAGAAAGATATTTACACACAATTTGTGGTGGGTGTTGGAATGAGTTATCAAAATTATATAGAATGAGTTTTTGGAATGAGATATCCTAAAATTTAGTATATAATTAAGACCTAAAAACTGCTCTATAATCTACATATGTTATTCCTCGGTGTCAATGAAAATCAAACTCTCACACAATATTCTTAACACACACTAGAATCGTTTTTCTATAATTTTGCTAATTTCAATGTTCTGCGCAAGTTTTTTTATTGTTATTTAATAGGTGAGCTTAATAATCAAATTCTCAGCATCAAAGAAGCAATTACCTCCGAGATTTTTATGCAAGGTCGATGCCCATTTTTTTCCATCTAAATTTCATAGCCATATCCTTCAAAATTAGGGAGAAATCATAGTGTTTCTCATCCAAACGGAGTAGGCTAATTGATTTCAAATACGGGTTTTTTAACAATATATGTTTCAACCTTTTTTCGTACGATAAAGAACAATAATTTCTTACGGCTGAAGCTGCTAGGAATTCCTTACTCAACACATGGCATTAATTCTTTTAGGTTTTTTTAGTTTATAAAAATCTTTTGTTTTAACAGCATACCATTGCTCATAGAATTCATCATGGGACCCCACCTTCCCTTTTGGAATCATATTAAATAAATTTCGGTTGATATTCTTCGATTTTTCTTAATTTTAGAATTGTATGCAGATTTTATAGTTAATTAAACATTCGAGAAAGGTCCAATTATAAGAATCCAAGAAGCCATTCAATCTGAGAGTTTTCTCAATGATGCATTTGGATGTCTATTTTCTTTGATCTAAGGAAAAAAGGAAATAAAAAAAGGAGTTAATTAGACAATATTTGATGGCCAATCTAGAAGCATTTGATCACTCGTGAGAAGATGCATTTGCATGTGTTCAACGGAATAACATTTGATTTTTCCTCCACCTACACTTCACTGCATTGCTCATAGTTTCCTCTCTAATTCTCAATAGCAGCACTCTTCAATAAAAACGAGCATGGACGAGATTTAATCAAAAAATGAGACAAAACCCTGTAAATTGAAATCCAACTACTCCATTTTATGTTCTTAGCTTATCACTCATGAACCACAAGGACAAGCAAGTCGAACACTAAGCATCAAAATTTCAAGATTAAGATAATCCATCCCTCACCACCCAACCAGTAGAAGTTTCAAGAGAGCCATTCTGATATAGAGACCATTCTTCGCCTGCCTAAAATATGCAGCCCTTGGATCAGCATCAACATCGACAGTTATCTACACAACAATAATGAGAGGGAACAGATAAATCAACAGTTACAATTGCTAACGAAGAACGTTTTCAAGTGTAATACCAGGACCATCCAATTAAAATACCCATATTTACCTCGTCTAGCCTGGGAAGAGGATGCATGACCACAGCATGATTCTGCATCACATTTAACACATCATGATCCACAATGTACTTTCCCCGAGCTTCTTCATAAAGGTCAATTCTCTCCCCAAACCGTTCTCGCTGAATACGAGTTTGATATAAAACATCACACTTCGAAGCAACTTCCATTAGATCAGCACTTTCTTCCCATTGAACTCCTTTTGATGTCAGATAGTCTTTTATGTCATCCTGAGGAAAAATAATATTATAATAATAAAATGTAAAAAACCCAAACTCAAAAAATGTCCATTACATTCCCTTAATCAACAGCATTTCAATCAGGTTTGTAAAAGCAAAACGCTAGTATTTATTTATGGGGAGGGGGGGGGGGATCAGTTCTTTTACCTTCATTTTTACCACATCAGGAGAGACAAAGTATATCTTCACATCTTGATATTTCGCAAGCAAATAGGCAAGTGAGCGGACTGTCCTCCCATTAGCAAGATCTCCCACAAGTGCAACTTTAATACCATCCAGTTTCCCTATCTCTCTTTCGATAGTGTATACATCCAAAAGAGCCTGTAGCATTATGAAACAAAAATTGAAACAATATCAGTAGATACAAAGGGCACGAAACTTAATTGTACTTCAAGAGCACATGTTAAACTGCCATAAAGTGTGTTTCTGAAGCAACCAGGCATACTGTCCAAAGTAACACTTACTGACACTACAGCTCTAGGTCATTAGCCACATGCAGCACCAAATATTATTCACACAATTAACAGCTTTTCTGGAAAATAGTTCACTGGTTGACTAAAACTTATTTGGAAAAGGGAAAGTGTTGATCAATTGCTTGGACAACTTAAGATTTTATTTTATATAGAAGATTAACAAAGTCCAGATACAAAAGAAAAGATTGTCATTGTAAGAGTAAACAAGGGATTAAAATAAACAGCCATCCCTATACTATATCAATTTGGTCAGATAAGCCTCTCTAGAAAAAAAAGAAAAGAGAGAGAGAGAGAGTTGACCACTCTATCATCCGAACATGACCATTTTCAGCCTATTTTCAATGGAACTAGGACACATGTCAACATCTAATTGGCCAGCAACCGATCAACTAACATTGTTCAATTATGAAAAATGCTCCAATTCATGTGATAGAGGGGTCAATTATAGTCTTTTATAAAGGGCCTGATCTGACTAGATCAATATGGTGCAAAGACTTATAGTGATTTTTATCCGGTAAACAAGTTTATTTCTTCCTCTTGTTTTGATTTTGTGGTGTCCATCATTCTACATAAGAACAAAATTTGCTACAGCCATCCATAATCACTTACTAGCAATACCATTAGTAGTAGGTTCAGAGTATACAGAACAAACTCGGAGTAACATGCTAGGAAATCCTCAAAAGAGAAAAATGAAATGAAAGAACAAAAAAGAAACAAAAAGGATGCACACACAAAATTACAAAGAAGTACCACAATTTACTACTCCACATAACAAGGTCTTCTACACAACCAAACAATTACTACCATCTTCAAGTCACACATAAGAAGAATGAAAGGCGAATTGTGGACATGAAAGCTGAATGTCAGATTATTCAATTAAGGTAACTTCTCCATTAGCAAATTCTTTGATTTTACACCAACTTCATCAAACAAACATGTTATTCAAGTATTGAAAATGCAATTGTTAAAAACTTTCCAATCTCAAACACATAACTCGGGCATTCATTCATCCAGAGGATGAACCTCTGTAACAAACTGCCAACGAAATAATCAAATTTCCAAACAAGTGTTACGTTATCACTATAAAGAGGGTGTAAAGTTAAGCAAACCTGAGTGGGATGTTGTCCAGGCCCATCTCCTGCATTGATAACAGGAACTTCAGCTGTTGCTGCAGCTCTTTTAGCAGCACCACTTTCAAAATGGCGCATTACAATAATATCCGAATAGCCTTCAACAGTTCTAATAGTATCTGCACAAATTATAATCCTAAAACAAGTGACGAACCAAAGAAACAAACTCGACTTTGGTAGTTGAATTTTTTTTAATGAAACTGAAACAATTACCCTCAAGAGTCTCTCCCTTGGCTGCGGACGAAAACTCCCTTGCATTTTCAGTTGTCAAAACTTCACCACCTAGCCTTTTCATCGCAGACTCAAAAGAAAGCCTGGTACGAGTAGAAGGCTCGTAAAAAAGAGTAGCCATTAAATACCCCTTAAGGACTTGACTCCTAGGAGAATTCTTCTCAACCTTTTCCATCTCACGAGCAACTTCAAATATATCAGCTAGAATTTCCCTATCAAACTGCTGAGCCTCAATCAAATCATCAAGTTGAAACTTTTTCCCAGCTGAAAACGAAGGTGTATTCTGAATTCCTAATAATTGGCTATGGATTCTACTCCTCATTGACAACCTTCCACTCTGTCTAGATACTGAAAGAAAATATTATTAGGTAAATAAATCAGAATAATTTGCACATGAAAAATCAGAGAATTCTCTTCATTGGCATCAAAAAATAGAACCCACATGATAAAGCCAAAAAGATTACATTAATTAATTAATACAATAGAGATCAAAAACCCAATTCATAGATCTCACTCAAAATTCTGAAAATAAAAATTGAAATGATTAAATAAATTAAACTGAAGATGATAAGAGCGAGCAAAGAAATAGCTATTGTCAAACCTTAGGAGGAGAGATGTAGAAAATAAGATTTTGTTATGCTGCTGAGAAAAGAAGATAGGGCTTTAGGGAGAGACAAAGTATAAGAAAGTTGGGTTTTTAATGAAAAGCAAGATCTATCGGAAAAGCAAAATTGTAGCAGTACTAGTTACAAATAGCAAATGAAAATCTTAAACTATGAACATTAGCTTCTTATCATGTTGAGAGAGCAATTTATCTGTTTAAGGCCAAATTCACCATTTATTTTGAATTCAACGACCTACATTATTATACATACACATATTGAATCTCAAGTTTTTTAATAAGCTCTAGAGATTTATCATATTGTTTTTCCTTTTTTGAGCTTTTAGACATTTTTCTTGATTTTGGAATTGACAAGTAGGATATATGAGTTTTTAAGTTGATAACATCAAGATTACTAACAAATTAATATTTGATTAAAAATTAATTACACGGTATTATTATTAAACACAATTCCTATAATAAAGATAATTCTACTAATTAGTTAACTATTAGAATTTACTTAATAAAACTTAGAAAAATAAGCTATATGCATGCATATATTATTCTCTATGACTTTCATTTCCTCAATGTTTAGGTACGCTCTCTCTAACTATCATTTTCTTCATTTTTCTTTATGAATTTTATTCAATACAAAATTTGGTGCATTTTATTTTATTTTATTGTTTTGAGTATCTAAATCCTCTGCTTTTTAATTACAAGTTGTGTGTGATCTTATTTTTTTTAATTACAACTAGTGTTTAATTCATTGATTTGTTGAATGAAGTCTATAGGTTTTCAATAAATTAAAATTATTAACAGAGCTTTTAAAGTGAAAAGAGTTTGTTTTCATACAGATTGATCATTATATATGAACAAAAAATATTAAAAGAAAAATGCCGCAAACATGTGAGTTATCAACAAGTTAAGTAATAAAAAGGAAATACTTAAATATATCTAACACATACTTGATATTCATTCATTTCTAATTTAATAATTTATATTTGACAAACATGTCAGAAAGAAAATAAGGGCATCTCGTTCCAAATCTAGAATTCTCTAACCACTGATTTGATGCTACAATTCATATCACTTTGGGATTGTTTGGGCTGGCACTTTCACTCTTAAATTAGGAGGAGAATCAAAATACTTGAGAGTTAAGATGTAATCTTCAAACCAATAAATAAATCGTTTGAAATCAAAATGAAAAATAAGAAATTCAAATGAAAGTTCAATACTGTGTTTAAAATAGTAATAAAGAGACAGAATGAAATGACATTTTAAAATTTTTAATATTTATTTTATAAAATGAATAAGAGTAATGATTTTAATATAATTTCATCAGCAATGAAGATATCAACAATAACATAGTTGATTGTGATTATGAAAGAAGCGGAAGTGGTAGCAAAACATTAATGGTAATAATAATATAGCAATAATAATAATAATTAAAACAAATTAATATCACAACCATGGACAAGGTGGAGTTTGCGATGGTGGAAGTAGTACTTATATAAGAAATAGTAATAATATATTTTTTTATATCTAAAATAAACATCTTCCAATAATTAAATAATAAGGTTTTTATTATTTGAGGACCAAATCTGAATATTCAAAAAATAAAGGACCAAATAAATGATAACGACAAACCTAATTATAATTGGATTGTTCAAGAATAGAAAATTAAAGCTGTGTTTGCAAACACGGGCCAACCCATGTTTCCCACAAATTCAAATTAATTTTTTTTTGTGAAAAATTATTTTTTTTGTATGTTTTGAATCGTTTAAATGTGTTATCTCAAAACTGATTTTAAAAAAAATCATTTTAATATATTTCAAAATAAAAAATACTTTAAAAAATAACACACTTCCAAACAAACCCCAGTCCCACAAATCCTACACTTCGGTAGTAGGGCATTCTTTTCAGAAAGTTTTTATTTATTGTGCTAGGGCATTCTTTTCTCTTGGCAGGGTGGCGCGGCGCTAATTATAACCGTCCATCTTTTAGGGTTTTAACTTTTCACAGGACCAGCCTATAGCATATGCCCTAGTCACTTTGATATTATCGCCACCATATTTTTGTTTTTCCCAAAGATCTTTTTCAAAACCAACATGCAAAAAAAAAAAATAAGCGCTGATAATCACACCGATTTAGGGCTTAACACATTAGATTTAAAAACAGAATTCATGTCAGTCAATCAATCAATCAAAATCAAAGATGCACAGAACATGCAAAGCAAATCAAACTAAACAGATTAAATCCAAGGCCCCAAATCCCAGCTTCATTGCGAAGCCATCTCATTGAACCGTCGCACCCAGCACTTTAAATAATTTAAAAACATACATTTAATCAACAACTTAAAAATCGTACAAAAAAGGCGATGGAAACATGAAACTAACCTCCAAAAACAGTCGAAGCCAAGCTGAAGGGCTGGTGGCGGGTGGCTTGCACGTTCCAGCCAAGTACTGTCGCCGGCGGTGAGCTTCCGCTCATGATGCCAGCGCGTGGGTGGTGGATCGTAAGCCTCATGACCTCTTCCTACAATGGAGGTTGTGAGAATAAGAACCAGCCGACGAGGAGAGATCGGAGTGCTTTTCCCTTCGGTCTCTTCTCTCCTTTGTCGGAGATGCCGTGAAGATGGGCCGCGGAAGCAGGCTGCTGAGTTGTTCGTGTGCTGCTGTTGCCGGGTCTGTTTCCGACGAGAGGAGGGGGAAGGTCGTGGTTGTTGGGGCTGCGGTACGGTCGGTTTTTGGTGGCGTTGATGCTGGTTGTTGGCGGAGAGGAGATGGAGAATAAGAAGGAAGGGAAGAGGGGAAGAGAAAATATGGGTTTGGGTGGTGGTTCGCCGGATTCTGGCGGGAAGGTAGAGAAGTAGAGTGAGGAGCAGATGAGTCTTTTTATTTCTTCTCTGCTGCTTGTTCCTTTTGAGTGGTGTGGATGTACTTTACTGCCCTGCCCCTCCTTTTCCTTCTTTTTCTCCGAATCATATTTTGAGCACACGCAAAATTTATTGTGAGTGTTCAATCACTCATCTTTTGGTCGATGAATCTTTATCTTTGTTGCGTTTGTTTTGTGAAAAATAATTTTTAAAAATAATTTTTTAATTTTTTTATATTTATTTATTATTAAAAAAGTTAATTAATAGAAAATATTTTTCAGTTAACAAAAAATATTTTTCAAAAAAATTTGGATTAATTTTTAGGAATTTTTTTTATTTTGAATAAAAAACAATTTCTAAAAGTTATAAAAATATTAAAAATATCATATTATTTGTTTATTATATTAAATTTGATCCTCAAATTTTTTATTGATATATTTATTTTATTTTTTAATTTTATCATTTAGAATTTAATTTTTATATTAATTTTCATTTTCATTTTTATAATTGTTGTTTGTTTTTTTCTTATCATTTTTTAATTGAAATTTTTTATCTATCAAATTTAGTCCTCGTTCTTTTGATTGTTATTTATTTTATTTGAAATAATTTATGAAATGTTAATTATTATTATTTTAATTTATTTATTTTTTAGTTTTTTATTTTTTAGATTTGATCTCTATTTTTTTATTATTTATTTTATTTGAGATAATTTATAAAATTATATATTTTTTTAATTTTATTTTCATTCAACTTTTTAATTTATAAGATTTATTCTTTATTATTTTAATAAACTTGAAAAAATTAAAAATTAAAAAATTATTTTTCAGCTCATTTTACATTACATAACCAAACACTAGAAAGTATTTTTCAACTTATTTTCCATTACACTACTAAACATTGAAAAATAATTCACTTTTTCTAAATTCACTTTAAAAAAAAAACTACTTTCCAGCAAACAAATAGGGTTTTAGACCATGTTTATTTTTATATTTTAAAAAAATATTTTTTTTATTTTAAATTAATATATTTTAGTATTTTCTGATAATTTTGATGTACTAATATTAAAAATATTTTTTAAAATATATATATATATATATATTATTTTAATGTTTTTTTGAGTGAAAAATACTTTGAAAAGCAATCACACCGACACTTCTTAACATATTTTTATATGTTTGGGAGTGTGATTGTGATTGATTTTCAATCAGAAATATATCAAAATAATATTTTTTTTATTTTTAAAAAATTATTTTTGATATTAGATATCAAAATGATTTAAAAACACTTAAAAATTATTAATTTGAAGTAAAAAAATTCAAAAACACTTTTGAAATGCAAAAATAAACATGGTCTAAATCTAATACTGAAGTATTGGTTGTAAAAGAGAGAGATTGCATAGAAATCTTTCAACTTCGAACATGACAACCTTTGGTTTTATTTCTTTATCATAGGTTATTTATGGAGGATGGTTTGAAACTTTTTGAAAGTTATGGTATCAAAGAGTTAAAAATCAAAGACCAATTTACACCTTTTCTACTTAGGATAGACAATATGAAGGATATTAAATATCTAATTTATTTGATTATTGTTTATATTGAACATTATATGTATAAATCATTTATATAAATACAAAATTCATATATATCCTCAATAATAAATTTAAATTCACTCAAAGTCAGTAAAAAATAAATATAATGATTTAGAAAGTATTAGAACAAAAATAAACTCTCTTGATAAAGTTAATGCAACCCTCGCTCCATTACCAATAAATAGGTTTACTTTGCAATATTCAATTGTAAACATACTTGAAACCAAAATCTTCAATAAGTTTTTTTTATATTCTAAGTATGCTTATATGCTTTTAATGCAAGGACTACAAGATTTAGTCAACACTTAGCTCATGCTATATAACAAAGTTCAATTGACCCAATTTTCTAAAATAACCAATCATTTTTCATATATGGGTATTCACCTAGGAACCCTTTGTCATTTTATGGTAGAATAATTTCTTAGAGATCTTATATTTCCTAGTCCTTCTAACCGCATCAAACAACTTTTTTAAAATGCATTATTATGCTATAAGCACTAATATTTCTATTTTATCTTTGAAGTTCACGTGATATGCTAGCTAACATCACATATATAGCTTGCTTATTGTTATCAATATGTCATTGATATTTAGTTTTAATTTTCTTATCAATGTCCTCATTAAAGAAAAAAAATATGATTTTCAAGAATATATGACATTTTTTAAAACAATTTTCACATTTCAATATTAGTCCAAGAAGCCTGATTCAGTTAATTTATTGTCATCAATTATGCTACGTTGAGATATATTTTCACTCATGGTAATTTTTCAACATATTCATGTAAAGGTAATGAGTATTGGTTTCATGCTTATATATAAAACCAAATTTAGATAAGATCTTTGATAATTATTTTGGTCTCCCACCATTTTCTTATAAATTAATAACTCTTCATATTAATTCAAGAAATCTCGTTTAGATTTTTCTAGTGGTATAAGATCTTTTTTGATCTATATAGCTCAACAAATAATAATAAATTAAATTATATAAATAATATAGTTATTAATCACATCTTTATATAACTTCTAGATAAGTTAGTTGACAACTCTTTCTTCGGACATAAAATTTATGTTTTGCCTAACTACTGCCTCTAATCTTATATGATGATATGTAACTCACCCAAATCATATAAGTTTAGTTAAGTATGACTCAACTTCTATAGCATTCAATATATTTAATTAAAGATAACCTTGAGAAACTTAACAAGGTATTCATGAATGAAACTTTGTTTTTATGCATATAAAATTGGAAAGCAATATATCATATTCTTAACATATATTTAATATATTAACGAGAGATTTGTTATATTAATCAGCTCTCATTTCATGACATCATTGATATATTATACATAACAATTATATATAAACATACATCCCTAGCATTTCATTCAAATTGGATGATTATGGACATATCTAAACTAATTCTCTCAAGTCATTGAAAGAAATTAAGTGGTCAAAATATAGGTAATTATTGCAAATCTTTATAAGTCCTTGCGAGAATCACAATTGTATTATTTTTTTAATATTTTTTCTGTCTTAGATTACAAATTAATTTTCCTCCACAAATTTATACTTTTTTTATATTACATAACATTTACATTATTGTATAAAAAACCTCAACATTCAAGAAAAAATTGATGAGAAAAAAAAATTATAACCCAAAAGAAAAATAGAAAAAATGCAGGACATGCATATCCTATTTAATATTACAATCATTCAACCACTAAAAAACACAATCACATTGGTCTTTTAAATTTCATATTTATAGGGATGACAATTTAATCTAAACCCATTGGATAGCAACCTGACTCAACCCTAATAAATGAGTATTTTTTGGATAGATACTTTACTCGATGGGTAATGGATATGTTATGGATATTCTCAAACCTGAATATAAACTCGACTCAAATCTAACTTGAAGTATATATTTGTATTATATAGATATTAACATAATTTTTCTTGAAAATGTCATTTTTCAAGATTTAATAAGAAAATTAACCATACTAAAATTTTTATTATCGTTCTAAACTATTTTAGGATGAATTAAAAAAAAATATTTTTTAAAAATATTTTTTTATTATAGAAAAACCATCTTTCTATATTATTTTAATAAAACATTTTAATAAAATTCTAATGTAATTGAGATATTTTAAAAACAAGAACAAAATTTAATTAAACACTTTTAATCCTAAATCAATTAGGAAAATTAATTCTATAATTAATTTAACTTGGAGATTCAGTTTTATTATATAATCAATAATTTATATATTGTAGAATTATTATTATGCCCTATAAATACCCAAATTATAATTAAGGTGTAGAATTGTAATTCAAACCACAAAAGCCCTAAAATTAAATGCAAGGGAAAAATCATAATTTTGCCTCTTTTCTTCTTTTACCTTACTGTTGTCAGCGACAACAAAAGTAGCACAAAGTGTCGGCCTAACTCTATACAACCATCAATGAAAAGTAATAGTCTCGTGTATAACGACAAAATCGTCAAGTGTTGTTATGGTGGGGTAATAGTCGTTAACAACTACCCAACATCTTTAATAATTGTATATAAATTGTTGGAATTTTTCAATTGTTTTATTTATTTATTTAATGATTGTATGTAGATTGTTGGAATTTTTTTAACTTTTCAATAAATTTAATGATTGGATAAATGTTGTTGGAATTTTTTAAATTTTTAAAAAATTTTATGTTATTAATATGGTTATCTAATTGATTTATTGGTGTTAACAAATAGTTTTTTATTTCATGAAAAATAAAAATTATTTAAAAATAAATAAATAGTAGCCATCATAAATAAATAAATAAAAAGCTAAGTTAATAGTTAGGGTAAATGAATAGTTTTTAATGTGAAATATTGATATTATATATCCTTTAATGTGTTTATATTAACCATTTATGATCATTTCACAAATGGTTGTGGCAAAGTTAATTGAAATTTTGGTTAAATTATCATAATCAAAACTATTTGATTGACATAGATTAAAATAAGTTCAACTGGTTTGTGACAATCCAATTTAAATTATTGTGTATTTGTAGGTTTAAAAAATTTAAATAATCTCCCATATAGGGAAGGAGCTCCCGAATTGTTTTTAATATGAATGGTTTGAGGTATTGTAATCCTTTAATTCGTGTAGATGCCTAGAAAAAAGTCAATAGCTTATTGTGCAGGCAAGATCACTGCTACTTCTTCTAGCAAAACTTCTAACGACCATGTTTCGTTAGATGTCAACCAATAACAAGCCCTTGAGACATAGGCAGCTACTCTTGATGAGGGCTTGCTGAGTGTGATGCCTTCATGTTAAGAGGGCCCCTTCAGAGTGAGGTCCATTTACCAAGAAGTATTAAGCTTAGTAAAAGAACGACTTTTCAATGTAAGTTTGTTTTCCCTTCACATTGACATGTTAATACTTTTTGAAAAATTAATTCAAACAACATCATTAATTTCAAGTATACAAACATTGAGGCTGCTAGAACCATAATATCGATGATGAAATTATCAATGGAGATTCTATTATTTCAATGGAGTCAGGTTTCTAAACATCTTGAATGGAAACCTATGATTGATGCATGATTATGAAGGTTTAAGGTTAGTATTAACTTAAATATTTTTTATTATATTAATTTGGTTAATTTTTAATATTAATGAAGATTTTCTTGTAAAACTTTTAACTACAAGGAGAAACTTGAATGGGATAAAGTCGACAATGCTATTGCAAGGAGGGTTTAAGAGAATCACGCTGCAATTAGATAAGATTGAAATCAATATATATATAAAAAATTAATCCTTTTATTCAATTTTATTATTCATTTAATAATAGATAATTCATTTGTATCATATAGGTTACGTGATTTTTTGTATGAAATGCAAAAGAAAACAAAAAAATATGCGAAAATGAGCTTTCAATCTCAATTTGGAAGGATTTCAGGCCTTCATACATGTCAGATGTAGTGTGGTAAAATATATTTAGCACATGATGTTCGATTGTTTTGTGTGATGATCACATTTTGGTATAAAGAACTAGGACTGGAGTGTTCACGATTATGTTACCACACACACTGACAACTACATGATGTTCGTTTCGCATGTGAAGTGAAAGGTAAGATTCTTTTTTAATTACATCTATTTTTTTATTTGTTGTTTTTTTATAAATATATTTAACTAATAACAATTTTCTCATATAGACTAAAGTTCTTGGACGCAAACCAAGCCCGATGGAGCTTGTTGTGGAAACACACATGCAGATTGATGACTACTAAAAGGAGGTGCAATAGCTTGTGGATAACCGAGCTCAGCACTTTATGGTATGCTGTTTTCAACCATTTTTTTTCTTAATATTATTATTTTTTATTTTGCTAACTTATTTTTTCCAGGATACATATAACATCCAGTTGAAGGAAAGGCATGGTGATGATCTTTTGATCCATCTAGATCTCAATTCAAATTTATGGTTGGAGAAAGGATTGTCCTATGGACCCAATAGAAATCGGGTAAACGGTCTCCCTAATATTATAGCCGAGAACTTGTGGACGACTCGTAGTGTTTCAATTATTGGATTCTCGCAATCGATTCCGAGCGCTCCAACTCCAAAGTTCGAGGCGACTTTAGACCAACAAGTTAAAAATCAAACAACTCATTTTGCTATTGATTATGAACGACTCAATGCTAAGACAACCAAACTTTACCGATTGGTAATGGAGATAAGATCATAGTTGATAGTTTGCAAAAGTTTGGGCAAAGAACTGGTTGTGCAAGGAAAAGACTCATCACCCCTAGTGTATGCTACCCAAGATAAGCTGCATTGTTGTTTGATTGTTTTTCTACGCCAAGTTTCTATTTGTTGGTATTTTTTTAAGGTCCAAGGCAATTCTCCCTTCGTGAGGAAATCTCTTACCTTATCAGGTTTAATCCTAACCATTCTAAAGTTAAAAATTTTACATCGCATTTATTTTGCACTTTGTATTTTTAATACCTGAGGATATATTGTATTGTATACTTTTACACCATCCAAATATTAAAGTCTACATCTAAACTCTAATATAGAATCAACAAAATGATTAGTAAAGGGTTTTTGACATTTTAGTCAAATCCTAAAAGATAATCATAAATTGGTTATGATATCTATTTTTTTGCTTAAAAAAAAACATGAGAAAGATACAATTTTTTCTAATAAAAATATGCTTGGAAAATATTTTAGAATTTGGTCGTATGCATGAAAACAAAATATTTTTTTTGTTTTTTTGAAAAGGGAAATTAATTTAAAAGTTTTGAGATTTTTTTAATTTTTTTAAGAAATGTTTCAGAGAAAACCAAGTATTTTAATACTGGATCTATAACTTACAATGTAAAAATACAACCCAATACTATGTAAAATTGATAAAAAAAACATGTGAGAAAATCAGAAATATTTTGAAATGACCCTTGAAATTTTTTGGATTTTTTGTTTTTTAATATATAATAATATAATATATATTATAATTATAATTATATTCTTATTAAATATATTGGGCTTGGTCAGACCCATTTGGGTTGTATCGATGTTGGCCTAATGGATTTGTTTTTTTTTTTTTTTTGCATGGCTAGCAGAGGTTCGACCCAAACTTTAAGGGGAATTAACTGGCCCCCCCTAATGTCTTGCATGCAAAATGAATTATCATTTTGAATGCAAAACGATGGTGGGGGGCGAAGGAGAAGAAGAAGGGAAGAAGGGATTACCTGGCATGGGGAGCTGTTGGTGGCTTGTCTAGTGTATGACTGGTGGTGGTGCTAGTAGAGGAGTTGATGGGGCGAGATTGGTTGTTAAAGGATGAAGAAGGAGGTTTGCAAAGGAGAGAGAAAGAGAAAGGAGCTTGGCAATGCAGTCACCATGTGAGGGGGTTAGACGACTGCTTATGGTGGAGATGATAATGGTCAAACCAGTGATAAAGGTGCTGGTGTCTAAAGGCCATGGTGGAAAAAGAGAGAGGAGAGAAAGTTCATGGTTGTAGCAAAAATAGGGAGGGAGGTTGACTTTTTGTTGACTTTGAACCTGATTTTCTCCTTCCTCGGATCATGAAATCCGTCCCTATTTATAGGGGGTGGAAGAGGAATATGTTGTTTTTTATTGTGCCAAATCTTGGTTCTAGATTCAGTTGGGAATGATCCTAATTATTGGCTCAAAGTAGGTACTAGAAACTGTCAAATTCACAGTTGTGGTGTCAATTGGCCAGAAATAACTATACAAGGGTGTAGTTAGATGTTAGGTGATCATTTTCGTGCAACTTTTGTCAAATTTAATGGAAAAATGAAGCATTAAATGCCCCTGAAAAGTAGCACCATAAGTAGTCTTTTTGGTGGAAATTATGAAGAAAAAGATAAACAGTAATCAAAACAACGCCATTTTAGTAAAGTTCATTTTAGTCCTTCAATTTATGATTTCTTTTGATACACCCCTTACTGGTTTCAAACTTTCTTTAATTTAGCCTAAAATTGACCATTAAACTTTCAAATCTCTTCAATTTCACCTCAGATTTCAGTCAATTGGGTCCTTATAGTCCGGTGCATTTTGTAGATTTGTCATTGATTGTGAATTTCTTCAATTTAACCCCTAATTGATCCCAAAACTTTGATTTTCTTGTGATTTTACCCTTGATTTCGATCATTTGACTTGGTACAAATTAAATTTGATCTTCTAAAATTCCAATCTTCTTAATTAAGTCCAAATTGAGCTCTAAAACTTAATGTTTCATCAACTAAACCCTAATAAATTTAATTTGATCAATTTAAAGTATAATTAACTCCTTGCACCTAATTAAATCCTTTAATTGGACTCAAATTAATTCTTAAACATAATTAAACTTTAATTTGGCCTATGAGAAAATTAAATTGGCCTATTAAAAATCTAATTATATCCTTAGGTTTAATTTTAAGCAAAAATTGTCCAAAAATCATTTAATTTAATCTTGAATCTGCATTGTCTCTTTAGTTTTGGGTGTAATGGGATACAATTAGGTTTGCAATTTGTCCAAAATTATAGCTTGATCTTTTTATATATTTAAAATCCTTCCTCGACTAGCTTTTCCCACGTTGTCAGTATCCTTGCTATTATTATTTTATTTTTTGATTTTTATTTTTGAAAAGAAAAATAGAAGCTCAATTACCAGCAAATCAAACAAACTTGACTCAAATTGCAATAGGACAAAAAAAACTTGACTAGAGTTAGCATGTCAAATCCATGACCCGGTTATGAGGTTAAGATAACCCTGTACAAAAGAAATTAAATAAAATAATGGAGGTAAATTTTCAAGCAAATTAAATAAGGAAATGAAAGATAAAGAAAGATTAAAAAAAATCCATGTTAACCCGGGTTAATTCGACTAACCCCGAGAATTAGATAACCCCTTTAAAAGGATGAAATTGGAAAAAAAAGAAGCAATTTTTAAAAAAAAGTAAAAAAAGACTAAAGTTAAATAATGTTAATTTTTAAAACTCATTACTTGGATCATAATAATGGGTGATGTAGCCAAGCTTGTAGAAACAAGAGGTTTCAAGCATTCAAGAGACGATTTGACATTACTTTATGAGGGTCTGATCCAAACAAGCTATATGAATGGCTTAACATATGTTTTTATAGACCGATGAGATATGTCTAGGTTCTAGAGGAGTTTTGATCACTCCATACCATGTTAGCACCTTAAAACGAAGATAACAGAAGATTCAACTGTTGGATTAGGCTTAACTTTTTTCATGTGATTCTATATGAATTTTTTCTTATAAAAGCCATTATGTTACTTATTGAATCGTTGAATCTCTTAAAATTAGGCCATAAGTTGTTGTTTGGGATAATTTTATTATTTTTCCTAAGTTTTTTTTTCATATTTATTGTTTTAATTTGGATTTTGTTTCAATTTCTCTCAGGCTTTTGAATTCCTATTTTTTTCCTAGTATGATTTTTTGTCAATTTAAATGTTTTTGTAAACCTCCTAAGGAGGCAACCACCATACACTTATTTTTTAGAGAATAATATTGTGAATTTAGAATTTATATTTACAACCCTTTCTGCTTATTATTGTTATTTTTTTAATTTTTTTTTATGTTATTGCTATCATGTTAGTTTTCACCTGCATCAATTGATATCAAAGCCTAACAATACCAAGTTATTTACTTGTTATGTATCGTAATTCCATAAAAATTTATTGCTTGTTATGTATTGTTACAAACATAATTAGAGAAGTCATCAAATAGGGCGCGGTCAATGAGAGGATGACGCGGATATTTTTTAGGAGAGAAACGTCCAGGATCTCATTATTGAGAAGGGGGTGATCATATGTCCCTAGCTATTATTAAAAACCAAATGCATGATACGAGGAGATAGCCTTTAAAGCAAGAAGAGGTCAAATTTAGATATTTTAGCTTAGTATCAAAATTTCAATTGCTTTTTAGTTGTTTTTTTTAATGGTTATGATATGTAAAAAATAAATTAAAAATATAAAAAATATCATTTTAATTTATTTTCAATTGAATTTTTTTTTTATAAAAACATCTTAAAATTTTTACCAAATACATACTAAAAAATTATTTGATATTAATATAGCTTCTACTTTTTGCCCAGCGATGGAGAAAAAGCAGTTTGGTTATCAAATAGCTTTTGTATGATTGGATTTTAGATATTGATTTTATATAAACTAAAATAACATGCTTTATATTCATGTAAATTTATTTTATATATAAAAATTTATTTTACACTTGAATTTTAACTATACATATATTTTTTAAATATATTTTTTTAAATTACAAATGTTTTTATTTTATTTATTTACTTTTTTTAAATCAATTTCGCTATTAAAAAAACACATACTTTATTATTGTAACTCCTACTTTTTATGATAATATTAAAAAATTATATTATTATTAATTTTAA
This sequence comes from Populus tomentosa, assembly GCA_018804465.1. Lineage (NCBI taxonomy): Eukaryota > Viridiplantae > Streptophyta > Magnoliopsida > Malpighiales > Salicaceae > Populus > Populus tomentosa. The sequence continues at coordinate 34,489,211 of CM031969.1, forward strand.
AATTTATAAAATTAATTAAGATACAGGATAACCAGCCAAGCATATATGATAATAAAAAAAAGGTACCATCAATTTTTTTTATCCCAAGGCTGCCTCTTCATTCTCAAATTCCTTTTGAATCTGTCTCATATTTTGATTTGTACTCCAGTTCAGATAAAGCCCGGATTTATCCTCTTGATTTTTTTATCCTCTTAACTTTTCGATGAAAAGTAGTATTTACGTTTCTTTGCTTCTCTTTAATTGTATCTCATGCATTCTGGAGAGAGATCTGTATCATTTCAGTTTGGAATTGGATCTCCATTAACTACCAAACTCGCTGACGAATATTAGATCGATCTTGGAAAGCGAAAGTGAAAATGGACAACGGAGATATTGAAGGTGGTGGTGGTTTAGAAGACGAATTCCACACCAACCAGAGTGGTCGCAAATACAGGCCTGTGGTGGCTCACGATCCCGCCGTCCTTGAGATGTCCTCCATTCCTCCCGGATCCTCCTCCTCCTCCAATCACCAATCTAGCCTCAAGTAAAAAAAAAATAATGAAATCCCTTGTTTATTATTAATTACTTCAAACAAATCATTATCAAAATCCCTTTGTTGTTGTTCACTGCAGGAAAATCATACCAGGAGGTTCCACCCAAGCAAAAACAAACACGAATACTGATGGTGTGAATGCTAATAGTACAAATGGGTCAGAGAGGGAGCACAAGTTGGAATTGTTTGGTTTTGATTCCCTTGTCAATATTCTTGGTCTTAAGAGGTACCATACCATATCTACCTACTTCATTCTTTTTAAGATCTATTACATTGTCATCTAGTGTTTTTATTGTTTACGTGCTGGTGCTACCTTTCCCCCCCAGTATGACAGGGGAGCAAGTAGCCGCACCGTCTAGTCCCAGGGATGGTGAAGATGGTTCTATCTCTTTTGATCGTGATCGCCCAAGGGTATATGCTACCTGCTTTTTATTACCAATTTCTTGAATTGCATTGCCTTGCAGGTGGACAACAACTATTAAGTTATGTGTTTCTCTTTAACTGCTTCATTTTCTGCTCATGTATCATGCAGCCCAATGACCTTAAACTGGGAACAATGATGGGTGTTTTCATCCCATGCTTGCAAAACATACTTGGAATTATCTACTACATTCGATTTTCTTGGTAACTCTCTTGCTCATGCTGTCTTTTAGCTTTCTTTATCTTGTTTTAGTGTGACTTATTATAGGGCCTGTTCAGATGGACATCACCTTGTGTCTTGCTTTTAATTGTTAGTAATTAAGTTTTGAAATTTCAAGGAGAAATCTATCTGAAATTCCTGTTGAATATTTTTGAATTTCACAAAGTGCTGTAATTATCAGCTCTCTCTTTCATATATTAGGTGCATCATTCAAGTTTCCTTGAGAAATATGCTTGAAATTTCCTTTTAATATATGCAATTCATTGTTTAACTAATGTCAATTTTTTTTAAAGTTTGTCCATTTATTAAACATGCTAATAATGCTATTAAAAAGTAGTAGTAACAAATTAAGAGCTCTGAAATGCTCTCATTTTATGATGTACACCCCTTTTATCCTTCTTCTTTATAAGCTGTGGTACTAACTGTCAATTGAATAAAGGCCTATGATGTCCGCTCATGAACATGGTGCTGATTGTAAAGTTCAATGTACCCACGTCATGGACATTCATAAGTTGTGTGTTGTATTTAGATTGTTAAAGGTTTTTATTTTATGGACATGGCTATGGTTTGTAATCAAGCTTGAGTTTGACATTGAGGTCAAGGAAAATAAATTGGCATTCAGGTTTGGTTTATTAAGGGCTGGTTATTAATATTATCAGTGGTTTTTTTAAAGCCTCAAAGCTTTTTTTAAAGTCTGCTAATTATTTCCAAATAGATAAACTGTGAATATACATTGTTACTTCTTTGGGACTTTTTTTTTATCACGGGGTGGGGGTGTCGTTGGGGTGTTGTTAAGGGTGGGAAGCAATAAATGTGTTAAGAGACCCCAGGTTCACAACTTTGTATAAAACTTAAACATCCAGAATGTTCAGTATTGAAATTGGCTTGATGCTTGTAAAGGTTTGGCCATAAGATCGGGAAATGGTTGATAAGAGACTACAATTAGCTGGTATTTGAATGTGGTTATTTAGCCAAGCGAGAAGAATTTTTGTTCCTTCTTCCCTACCTGTTTCTCTTTTCTTAGGAACATCTGTAATATCTGGAACAAGTTGCTGGTAGTGCTTCCATCAAATGATTTCACTTTATCTATTCAGTACTGACTGGAAGTTGATGATGCACTTTTAGTTTCATGCCTTTGTGTTCTTAACCATACAATAGTGTTTGATTGCTTTCTGTTATTGCAAAAATGGCAGGATTGTTGGCATGGCTGGTATAGGTGAATCTCTAGTGCTGGTAGCTTTTTGTGGATTGTGTACTTTCCTAACGGGAATTTCACTGAGCGCTATTGCAACTAATGGTGCAATGAAGGTACATACGGCATTATTAAATCTCTTCTCACTTATGTTTTGAACAAAGTATTGATGGAGTCTAGTATCTACAAGACTATTTTTACAGCCTTTTCTAACACCAGCTTAATGGCTTGCAAAATGTTAAATAATCTTTTTTGAATGAGAATATGGGATATGTTTACCATGATTGCTCTTTAGCTCTGACTTTGAGCATTTGATGGACATTAGTGAAGGATGATTAATAAATTAGTTCTTGTCAGTAATTAGTTTTGGTTCTTACTAAAAGAGGAAACCTATTTTAATTGATATTTTTGGTCTTTCCATGTTTTCACCATTTTGTATTACCTTTTTGGCAGTACTATTGTATCTACTAGATATTTGTATGACTATCCTAAATGTCCTTCCACCTCAAAGGTTGATATAAGTTGTCTAATACTTGTTTGGTCCAGAAAAGCATGGTAATATTGTGATTTTTAATTTATTTGGTTCATTTGAGGATTATTTCTGGACAATTTAGTTATGATAGTGAAAACTAAATATGAGTTTGCTCATATATACACATGCAAGGATATTTAATGTTTGGAATTAGGGGTGTTAAGAAGAATTGATGAGTCAACAAACTATGTATTATTTAGTTAGCTGTTTATACTCTGTGACTAGTGGGTAGTTGAATCAAATTGAACTAAATGCTAGGTAATTTACCCCTTGGTTCTTTTCCATAATTTCTTGTTATTCTCCATTATTCCTTTTTGTTAGACATTCTCATGTAGAATTATGTTTCACAATTTATGAACGTTTTAAATAAAAAGCATAAAAAATAATATTATATATCATGTATTCTCTCCATCCCACCCCACAATTTTAGTTGCTTTTGACTTTCATCTAGATTAAGAATGAGCAATTAATTGGATGCCATGTCATGTATTCTCACATCATTTTTTTTTACCCTTTTATGATATTTTAGAATCAAATACTCATAAGCTTAATGGAATTGGGCTAAAGTCTAATGGTGAGAGGTTTGATATACAAACTAGTTAAACAAGGTTCAAGTTTGTTGAAAAATAGAACAAATGTTTTTTTTTTTTTTTATAAAAAAAATATGTAAAACACAATTTTACAAGAAACAAAATTTTATATGAGGTCCTAGTTCAAGTAATCAAACAATGAACAACACTTGTGTGGAACACTTTGTGCTGATCAAAGTTTTCAGAATAACATTCGAGATATAAATAACATGTAGTTTTAAGTTAAAACGATACATTCATAACTTAGTTGGCTTGTTCAAGAGATAGGTAAAATTGAGAAGGGGAAGAATACAAAGAACTATCTTGTGACTTTGCCAATTTGCGCTTCAATGACTAAGCTTCAAAGGCATGTGGTTTCCCTTCCGTAGCATCTGCTTGATCCAATTGTATTATAAGTCCTCCAACTTTTTATTTTTTATTTTTATGTCATTGAGTCATAAGCCTTTGATTTTTAGGATGGACCAAATGCTATGATATATCTTTGTTAAACTGACATAATACTTGACTCTTGTGCCCTTTAAGTTGTGGAAAATGGATTCGATCTAATAATCTTATTCAATGTGGTGTCCTTGAATGAAAACATTAACTTAAAAATGTAGTGGTTTTTAATCAATTATGTGTTGTGTTTTTATCATAGTTGTCATACCTGACCCAGGGGTTGACCTGGAAAAGGCTTAGTCCACTAGGTCATCTGGTCAAACCCACAAGTCATTAGGCCAACTTGGGTTAACCTTTTTTTTTATTAAAATAATGTTCTTTGTTTTTTTTTAAAATCCTTGATATTATCTGGCTCGGTTTTGCCAGGTCAGCTGGGTCACAAGCCAAACCGCTTAGTCGGGCTGAGTTTAATAACTATGGTTTTCATTGGTCTTGTATGGTTTTGTTTTTTGTAATGATAAAAAGTAGTCTATTTCTTGTTTTATTTATGTATATTCTGTTTTTTTTTTTTTTTTTTTTAATTTGAATGTTCCAATAGATGATCATGATATGTACATAAAATATTGGGGATATTTTCATGTGTAAGAGGTGTTTGGTAGAGCATTTGAAAACATCATGGACAATTGTTAGAAATTAGAGGTTCAGGACTAATTAGAAAAGGTACAACTACAATCAATAATACAATTATCTCTTCGATTAACTAATGATTCAAAGGCAAGTGTCAATGAAGAAAAGCACGAGGCCTAACTAAAGGGTACATTTCCCTTTTTACCTAAATTAAGAATTATGCAAAATGTTCAAGAATTATGCTACAATGTTGGATCACTGTTGTTAAAACCGTGCCATAGGCACATTTTAAAAGCATTCCTTAGGCATATTTGAGGCATAAGGCAGGAACGCTAAAGTCAATGCTTTTATTCAACTTGGTGAAGATCCAAAGGCTCAAAGCCATGCCTCAAAAAGAAAATTCTTCTTCTTTTTTTTCCCGGGAAAAGGTTTCCTTTCTAAATATATCTTTAACTATTTATCCATTCTCTCTCTCCCCTTTCTATCTTTCTCCTCTCTATCTACCGTAAGTTTTCCTTGGGTGAGGTCCATGACCATTTTTTGTCCTTTGCTATACCATTTGTGCCAATGCTCTAAATTAAATATTGTTGTACTTTAATACCCTCTCTATTTCATAGAAATCTTTCCATGCAACTTATCATGCATTCTGTTAAAAAAAATACATGCCTTTCTCCCATTCTCACACCTGCTCCTTCATGTAGGCTCCGAGAGCTCTTGATGCATCGGTGCACTTAGCACTCTTAACAACTGATGCAGGACAACTTTGGCATCATGTCCTGCAAAGGGTTTGGTGAATTAGGGTTTGATAAATGTGGATTAGGGGATTGTTTTACAAGAATTAGGATTTGAATTGGGGCTTTAAATATTACTTGAGGCACTATATCAATAAGAAAGAGAAGAAGAAAATAGCACACAGAAAAAAGAGAAGGACACTCAAGGCTGCAGCCCTCAAGCAAAACCAAAATACTCATAATCGTGTTATCAAAATTCTTCCTATTACACTGAATATGTGCTACTTTTATATGCACCAAAGCGCTAATAGTTCTAACTTAAATAGTAAATAGAAAACCAAAAAAGAAAAGGAAATCACACTTAGTAAAGAACTCCTAATTATTATTCTAATAACCTAAGAGAACAATATTCTTAAATATTAATAATACATTTTTAAAATAGAACTCTTCAATGGACTAGTGCTACAAGAAAATCTAAAATATTTGGGTTTTGAAGTTAAATGAAAATAAATTCTAAGCTTCTCTCTTGTTGATTGCATCAACAACACTTCTTGAGGTACAGTTTGTTAAGCATGTTGTTTGCATTTAATTTGAGTGTGCTTAAATTACATGCTTGTTTCTTATCACAGGCTGACATTTGTTTGTTTCTCTAATTCTTAATTCTTTCCGAAGTCTATGATAGGTGTCTTTATGATTAGGAAAAGCAATAATTAATAACCATTTTAACCTGTAACTTAGTTAATCTTGTAAATTATTTTATGATTATTTGTGTTGTTGCCATCCTGATGCTGGAGTAAGAAATTAAGCTATCTTCCATGGATTAGCAATTCTTGATTCTGAATTTTTTTTTTTTGTCTATGGTGATCTGCGCTTGAATTTTGTAATGCCATGTTTGCACTTGTGAACGAGTCTTTGATGCTTGAAGTGGTGTGTTGTGTGTATTATTCTTTAATTGCTCACCTTTATGCACTACGATTGATGACACAACTGATTTTTTCTCATATTCAGTGTCTTATAGTTATCTTCTGATGAGAAGTTCAGTTTTGCAATTTTGCAATTTTGCAAATCACTTGTATGAAATTATGAATGTAACATACAGGGTGGGGGGCCATATTACCTCATTGGTCGTGCCCTTGGTCCAGAGATTGGAGTGAGTATTGGATTATGTTTCTTCCTTGGGAATGCGGTTGCTGGAGCTCTGTGAGTAAATCTTGTCTTTTGTTCTGATGCCACCATGATATATATGGTTGATGCCCTTGACCTCAGGTTTTAGGAGTTGAGGCTCCAATTAGTTTTTATCTTTATAACCTTATTGATGTGTGCTAAGTATTTGTGTAACTTTTCGTTTGCCTTTTCTCATTTGTTTTAGTTATGTACTGGGAGCTGTTGAAACCTTTTTAAAAGCCGTTCCTGCTGCTGGGATATTCAAAGGTAAAGATTCAGAATTTTCTGCTGGTATTATATATAATTGGTAGTTGGTAGCAATAGTCTAACCATAATCATCCCAAGATGTCAAAATGATTAATTGAACACTGCTAATTTATATCTTTGGCTGTTCATGTTTTCCCTGTAGAGACCATAACAAAAGTTAATGGCACAGACATTCTGCATCCCATACAAAGTCCAAGTTCACACGACCTCCAAATTTATGGAATTGTTGTTACGATCATCCTATGCTTTATTGTGTTTGGTGGAGTGAAGATGATCAATCGAGTTGCACCTGCTTTCCTCATTCCTGTTCTGTTCTCGCTGCTCTGCATATTTATAGGGATATTTTTGACGAAGAAGGATTACCCTGCCGGTGAGTGTTTAGTTTTATATAGATCCTTCTTCTTCTTCTTCTTTTTTCAGAACATGGTCTCTCTCCCTGCAATGTTGTCCTATTACTTGTTACCGCCACTTGGGGTGATGTTATGAGCACTTAAATCTGATAGAAGTCTGGCACTGGAATGGTGTATTTTAGTACATGTTCCAAAATCCATGACACTGCTCTTTGTACTGAATTTAATGTTGATGAGTACATTCTTGGTGTTTTTTTAGATGACACATTTATCCGTTCTAACTTTGGAATAAAATAACTACATATGGTAGTTTTTTTTTTCAATTCACGGCTGTCTTTTTAAATCTAATTTTGATATATATTTGGCCCATTCAAACCCAAAATCAAAGCTTGGTACTATTAGAATCAGAAAAAAGACCTGCCATATCCATGATTTTAACCTAAATGGTTTGAGTTTTGAATTGAACTATTAAAGACATACCTAACAAGAAACTAAATTGGCCTGGGCAGACAGGCCAATGAACCAGTCGAACTAGTGAACTATTGTTTTCCAAGTATTTTCAACTTAGCAATAATTCGTGTTTATGTTTTTAATAATTTGTGAAAGTGAATTTGACAATATAATATTCCATGTTTAAATGTACAAATGATCTCCGTTAGTAATAGAGGTGACAAATAGGTGGGTATGAGTTAGATCAAAATGGGTATGGGTAATGTTTTACCCATTGCCATTTAATGACCCATTTATTTTTAAGATGGGTACCCACACACACTTAAACTCACCTTACCTTGCCCATCAACCCATTTAAATTGTTTAATCAAGTTTACTGTCTGATATGCAAGGACTTAATTATAATAAAAAAATATGGGACTAAATTGTATTTAGTATAGATTTTGAGGACATAAAAACTTCCAAATAAGGACTTAATTGTTAAAAAAAATGAAATAAATAAAAATCGATAAATCCATGGACTAAATGAGCATTAACAAAAATTTCATTTACTCTCACAATGCTTTGAGCTATATCTTTGAATGGGTCACATGGGTAACCCTTACCCAACCCTGCCCAACCCATTTAACTTGGAGTATTTTTGGGTCAATCCATTAGTGACCCATTTAAATTATTTACTGACCCTTTTATGACCCATACCCCTTTAAAATAGACAGATACAGGTTGGTTAATGGGTATGGTTGGATTTTTCCACCCTTGTTTAGTAATTATGGAAAACATGTTAATAGTTCTACTCGTGCTTATGTGTTTTATCTGATTCACTGGTTCAAATAGTGACCTGTTATCTTGACAGCTTCACTATCTAGCTCAGTTTTGGTAACTACGAATTGTGGTCCTCAAAATTGTTTTTTGACATTAGAAACTTTCTTTAGAATTATCTACAGATAGGTGAAAACACTTGATGATTATTGAAAGTGATGGCATGAGATAGGGCTTTAGCTCTTACGTGCATCTTTCATAAGGAGGAAATTGAATGCTTTAGTTATCAGCTCTGTGATTACCATAATGTATTTTTCGTTCACTAAGGAGCTTTGTCCGTCCATCTTTTGGATGTTTTTTTTTTTTTTTAATTGTGTTTTCATGGGAGGAATGAATTTTGTCTTGCCTAAAGGGGATTCACTGTGTCTGTGAAGTTGAAAGCATTTCTTATTTGTTCAGTTGTGCATCTTAATTATCAATCTAGAGGGGTTTGTATGGTATTGATCAACTCACTTAGAATGTTTCCGTTAACCATCCTATTGGATCTTTCTTAAGACTCCTCCTACCTTGGGGTTTACCTATGTCTGCGAACATGATGAGGAGGCCATTTTCATATCTTTGTTTCTCATATAGGGTGGTTTGCAACGAATCTTTATATAATGGATGGTGCTGCATTGTCAAAGAGTTGGAGATTTCTTTAGTGTTTACTGAGCCTTCTTCATATATATATCGCTTAGATACATTTAGTCCATGAATAAATTTTTATACTGACTAACAAAATTGTTTGAACTTGCATGATGAATGTTATTAGTGGTTTAGCTTTATAGGTTGGTGGCACTAGAGCTCTTTGGAACTTGATTATCCACTTGCATCTCTGCATAAAACATGGTGTAGCCAAGTAATGTTGCAGATTAAAGCTATCAAGGCATACAGTTTCTTTGATTGGCACCTCAGGATTCACTTTTAATCTTAACCTATATGCTAATCACGGTCAATTTTAGTTGTACATGTGTGCATGATGTTTTTATGGCATTGCTTTCATTCTTGTTCCTTGTTCTTTGTTATTGTTTGGTGGAGGAATAAAACCAATTGCTTCTCTTTCCATGATTATAACAGATGGAGTCACAGGCTTGAGTTTGGATAGTTTTAAAGAAAACTGGAGTTCTGATTATCAATTTACTAATAATGCCGGAATACCTGATCCTGAAGGAAAGGTCTACTGGAATTTCAAGTAAGCCAGGGCAAGGATTTTCAATCTCATTAATATTTGTTTCTTGTTGAAGTTAATAATGTAAATGGATCTGATTGCAATATTATTAAGTGATATATTTCCCTTTTTATTGTCATACCAGAATACTAGGGGTCTCTGGTCCACATTAATTTCTAACTGTTGAATAAAGTTGCTGGAAGATGTTCCTTATAGTTTTGCAATCTGAACTTTGCTTTTTTTTGGGGGAACTTGCAACTGAATTTGAACAAATGATTTTTTTGTACGTTGTTTGGATAGAGATATGCATGTTCCTTGTAGAGTTCAAGGAACATAGAATAGAAAACCAAATTTGGAGCTTTATAACCATGGAGAAGAAGCTGGTACAATTGATTCTTCTACTTTACACTGGGTTTTTTTTCCATGTTCAAGTAACTAAAGTGTATTCTATCACTAGAAAAAGAGTAATGAACAACATCTAATGGTCCAGAAGTTGCCAATTAACAGATCATTTTTTTGTCTAGTTTGTATCATCTTAGTTGCCATAGATAATGGATTTGAAAGTTCCTGGAATTAACTTTGAGCTTGATAGACTTTGCTTTTCTGCCACACCCACACCCTCCAAGTTAAGCCCACCACTCTCTTTTTAATTACCATCATTGGAACCACTGGACATTATACAATCATGTATAGCTTTGAAGCATTTCGTAGTTTTCATGTTTCTGTTAGATAATACTTTGTCAAGATCTCAGTTCCTTGCCGAGAACACTTCTATTTCCTACAAAGTGTTCCTTTAAAGCATGTAATTGCATTTCCTTGAAATAGGGGGTGAGATGAAATCTTTTTTATGCTTTTTGTATCTTTTTTCTTTACTTCTTTCAGTGCATTGGTTGGCCTATTTTTCCCTGCTGTAACGGGAATTATGGCAGGCTCTAATAGATCAGCATCACTTAAAGACACGCAGCGTTCAATTCCCATTGGTACACTGGCTGCAACTCTTACAACGACCGTTCTATATTTAGTTTCTGTGTTATTCTTTGGAGCACTTGCAACTAGAGACAAGCTCTTGACGGACAGGTATCTATTTGCATGGCCTTCTAAAAAAGTTGCCTTCATACTTGTTGCAACATGTTACATTTTTTTTCTTCAACTATGGAATGAAATCTCTCAATATTTGCTTGAAACTGTATCACATACTTCCTTTTTCTCTAGTACCTAACCATATTCATCCTTTAGTCAAGTGATAGGACATATACAAGGCCACCTATAGGTTATATACTAATACTAATTGCTGGCAAAGCATATATGCAGAAATATATCATCACTTAACTGTCTACTGGAGTAATATTGTCATCTAGTTTCTGTTTATTATATCATTGACTCGCAGAGTGTTCTTCATTCATATGATTGGTTTTCTGACAGGATTGTCGGCTGTGTTCTCTATTTGTATCTTCTTTAGAGGCTTCCACCTATAGCCAGCTTGGATTGCATCTTTATGCTTTGACTCAGGATTCATTATTTTTCTGATGTGTTACATGCAATAAATGCTTCTACTAAATGCTCTTAATGAATTGTTTGATTTCTAAAGTGTTACTTTTCATATTTTAGTTTTTACTGTTTAGGTTTGATGCATTAAATATAGAAAGTGTTTCTAGTCCTATTTAGTTCTAAGCCTTTTATCACAAGTACATACTGATTATTGGATTGTTCAAATAGTATTACTGTAGCATTAATGTCTGTTTTAAAAACTTTACTCATTTATATAATTGGGGCTGTTGTGAAAATTTAGAGAAAGATGTTGTTACCAATGTCTTAATTCTGATTATCTTTCATTATAATCCATTTTTTCCCATACTTGTATGATTAATAAAAATTGTAAAATGATGCTTGAAATTAATGATTTAATGAAAAAATAAAGTTCATTTTTATAATTAAAGATTTTAAGAATTTTGAATCATACTGATTCATGGATTATGTTGTCATGCTAGAAAAAAAGAAGATATGATGTGAGAAAGCATTGTTATGGTTTGGGAATTCCTCAATGCCTTCAAAATGACCAAGTAGCCTTTGTCTTCAATTGCGATATTAGCAAGTCACTGTTGCTTCTTCTTGTACACTTCCAATAGCATCAATATACCCATGCATGTAGAACTTGTAATACCTTTTCCTTCATTCGGTGATGCTTTCATCCCAGTTCTTTACTGCCTCCTTTTTGCTTTGAATAAAGATTATGCATCATGGTCTACGCACACAATTGGGTGAAAATCTTGAATTAGATTGTGCTGATTTGAAATGCAGTGGTGTTTTTCATAGCAGTCCAAGGAGTTGGTTTGGAAATGCCCCATTTGCCCTTCTCGCTGATGAATATGTGTAGCTAATATACTGGTTTGAGTTGGAGAGTTTGAAGGGCTACATCAAAACCCTCTACTATACTTCTGAACTGTACTTTTTATGCAGGCTACTTACAGCTACAATTGCCTGGCCTTTCCCTGCCATCATCTACATTGGTATCATTCTTTCAACCTTGGGTGCTGCTCTTCAAAGCTTGACAGGAGCCCCACGCCTGCTTGCAGCCATAGCCAATGATGACATTCTGCCTATTCTTAACTATTTCAAAGTTGCAGATGGACACGAGCCTCACATTGCTACTCTCTTTACTGCTTTTCTCTGTGTTGGGTGTGTCGTTATTGGCAATTTAGATCTTGTCACACCAACTGTAACTATGTTTTTACTTTTGTGCTATATGGGCGTGAACTTGTCTTGCTTCCTCCTGGATCTTCTAGATGCTCCCAGCTGGCGACCACGGTGGAAATTTCACCATTGGAGCCTTTCTCTTCTTGGAGCATTACTATGCATAGGTATGCCACTTACCTTTCCCTTTTAAGAAAATATATATATAAGGTCAATACTGGCCTTAGCAACAGAGGACTCGGTGTTGCTACACCTTATAGCTTCTCCTTTATGAGTTCTTAATCGTGTCCTGAGAGAACAAATATACAGTAATAAGCCTGACATTAACACACTTATTTGATGCTTTTGGAAATGTGATATCCTTTCCATAGGTGGAAAATGCAGAAAGAGTTCTTTTACAATCTTTTGGCTTTGTTTGTTAAAAGCTGAAATGCTGTCTGAATTAAATTCAGTTAATTTTCTGGAACGTCATGCTAATCAGTGTAGTGTGTGAGGTTAATGCCCATGTGTATTAAAAATGCATTGCTTTAGGTGTATGCACATATAAATGAACCTCAACCTCAATCCATGCTTTTGGCTGGCTTTGTCAAAATCGTGAATGCTTTGGGCTGGGACAGAACTACTTTGATTGATGGGGAGGCCATGGCACCCCCAATCTTTGAAAAAAAATTACATTTTAGTCCTAAATATTTGAAAATGTTTAATTATACCCTTCAATTTTACATTTTTTGCACCCCCAAAAATCAATTATTTTCTTACCCCCAATACTAAATTTCTAGCTCCACCCCTAGCTTTGGGTGCACTAAATTAAGTGAGATATATGCTGGAATATCATGCTACTCATTATGGTGTGCGATCATCATGCCCATGCCTATAAATAGTAGATTACTTTGATACACATATATGAACACTTGAACGTCAACTTGAAATTGATGGAGTTGCTATGTTATACTTAAAGAACTCTCTCCTCTTTGGAAACTGAGTGGTCCTTCATCAAGCAACAAATCATTTTGGTCTAAGAACCCTGTTTGGGAGTGTGGTAGCTTTCTTTTTTAGATGCTTTTCAAAAGTTTTTGTCTTGAAAAAACATCAAATTGAGGCTATTTTTTAGTGTTCATTTTAATGCATTTTCAAGTGAAAAGCACCCTGCACCACAATACCAAACATGCACTTAAATGTTTGTGGTGGATTTCTTCATTTGGACTTAGTTTTTTGAATCATGGATTATTCTATAAGCAGGGGGGAAATTGTATTTTGCACATTCGTGTAAAGCAAGAGTATTTTGGTTATTTTGATATTTGGTAAAAGGTCTAGGAATTAGAGTGTTAGTCTTTAATTGTATATTCCTATTCAGTTGCTTTCCTCGACTGGTTGGGATTATTATGCCAAGTTTATTTTCATATTCCTATTTTCTAGCTTTAGTTTAGCTAGGAATTCTAAGCAAACACCCTAAGGGGAGAGATCATCATGATGTACTATAACTGCGGTTCACAGACTAGTTTGGTGTCCATAAACTAATTTGCGTGCCTAATTTCTGCTCAGGCACTTGGTTTTATACATTCAATATCATTTTGTATATGTATGCATGCATGCATGCTTGCAAGTTGTTTGTGTTTGTTTCAGGATCTTACCTGCTGTCTTTGATTTGCTGCAGTCATCATGTTCTTGATTTCTTGGTCATTCACTGTTGTGTCTCTGGCACTAGCAAGCCTCATTTATTATTATGTCAGCATTAAAGGAAAGGCTGGGGACTGGGGTGATGGCTTCAAGAGTGCATATTTTCAACTAGCTCTCCGCAGTCTTCGATCACTGGGAGGTAGATTTCTGTACTAACGGCAACTTTTAGAGTTTTTGAGTTGCTGCATCTTACTGGTGAATATTGAAAGCATTGTGTGCTGTGTGGTTGGTGGCCTATTATGGCAATTTGCTATGAACAGTGGTACTGCTTCTAGCAAACATCTTGCATCCAAGGAGTTCATTTAATATGTTTTTAGCTGGCTCCACTGCTCTTGTATTTCTTCTCATTACCTATTTTCCTATTTGTGTGCATGCATGCCTTGTCATTGTGATTGACATATCTCACCCTTATTTACAGCTAACCAAGTGCACCCAAAGAATTGGTATCCAATCCCCCTTGTATTCTGCCGGCCATGGGGAAAGCTGCCAGAAAATGTTCCTTGCCATCCCAAGCTTGCTGACTTTGCAAACTGCATGAAGAAGAAAGGCCGTGGGATGTCCATATTTGTCTCTATATTAGATGGAGACTACCATGAGCATGCTGAAGATGCTAAGGCAGCTTGTAAGCAACTAAGTACCTACATTGATTACAAGAATTGTGAAGGTGTAGCAGAGATAGTTGTAGCCCCCAATATGTCTGAAGGTTTTCGTGGAATTGTCCAGACTATGGGCCTTGGAAACCTGAAGCCCAACATTGTGGTGATGCGGTATCCTGAAATCTGGCGTCGTGAAAATCTAAAAGAAATACCAGCCACCTTTGTTGGAATAATCAATGACTGCGTTGTTGCAAACAAAGCAGTTGTTATTGTCAAGGGTCTTGATGAGTGGCCTAACGAGTATCAAATGCAGTATGGAACCATTGACTTGTATTGGATTGTAAGAGATGGTGGTCTAATGCTGCTTCTTTCCCAGCTCCTTCGTACAAAGAAGAGTTTTGAGAATTGTAAGATTCAGGTCTTCTGCATTGCAGAGGAGGATTCAGATGCAGAAGAACTCAAAGCTGATGTGAAGAAGTTTCTATATGATCTTCGGATGCAGGCTGAAGTGATTGTAATATCTATGAAATCCTGGGATGCACAAATAGAGGGTGGATCTCAACAAGATGAATGGTTGGAATCACTTACAGCTGCTCAGCAGCGCATTGCTGGTTATCTAGCCGAGAAGAAGAGGTCGGTTCAGGGGGATGGGGATAAGCTGATGGCTGATGGGAAACCTGTAGTCGTGAACGAGCAACAGGTAGAGAAGTTTCTTTACACAACCCTGAAGCTAAATTCTACGATATTGAGATACTCAAGAATGGCTGCTGTTGTGCTGGTGAGTCTACCCCCGCCTCCAGTAAACCAACCTGCTTACTTTTACATGGAGTACATGGATCTATTAGTAGAGAATGTGCCAAGGCTTTTGATTGTACGAGGATACCGTAGAGATGTTGTAACTCTATTCACATAGTTGCCAGTGGTTTGCGTTCAGGATGGTAGATGCAGCCTCCCTACTTGTTCATATCTTTATATCTTTCCAATTTTTGTAGTTTAAATGTCACGTTCATTCTTTTTACGGCCATTCTTGCAGAAGTGGCAATTTCTCTGCCTGTGTAATAGTCACGGTGGAAACTTGGTAGTTTTTTCAACCCTTTGGGGACGTGCATTTTAAATATACTATAGGTCAAATTGTGGGGTTGAGAGATCAATTTTTTTTATTTTTTTTTATTTTGTGAACAGAAAGGAAAAAAAAAAAGATGAAGAAGAAAAGGGAGTAATTTCAATTTGCCCTTTCCATTCCTGAACTTTCACACACACACACACACACACAAGGTACGATTGTATTGTAGGAGTGATGCCAAGCAGAGCAAACAATGTTACCCACATAAATTATAGCTTGAAACCCACGAACAACAGAGCAAACAACATAATCGTTTCTCTCTCAAGTCTCATGAACTTGATCTGCCACTCTCTTTCTTTCTCATATCGAAACCTTACTTCGCCTACTCCAAAAATATCAAGCTAGATTTTTATTTCATGGGGTGGGAAGCTCTTGAAAATCTCATCGGTGTAGCGTGGCTAATAAAACTTTGGTGGTGGAAATATGTCGTTGCTTTCATCGGAGAGACCAAAAACAAGTAATCTCTAAAAAAAAAAAAAAAACTAGCTTTGATAGCTATTGAAACTTTAATAATTAATTCCACCTGTTGCTGAGGAAGAAAAGAGTGAAAGGACTCATAAATTATGATACTTTAGATTATATATATGGTATTGTATAACTTTAGAATTTTTTTTTTATTTTTTCTTAGTGGAAAAATATGTTAACTTTGCTGAAAGTAAATGGATAGCTTTATGCATTTACGTAACGTGGGTATTATAAAAATGCTTGCTTTATTTTCATTGCAAAGGAGAATCCTTAAATCTGTTTTGTGACTCCCTGTTTATTAACATGCTCTATAGGATCGATACGTGTAGTAATTTTTTTTTTTTTTTTTTTTTTTATCTAATCTTGCATTCATCCTTGTGGCCAAGGAACATCCTTAAAGCTAGATTTACTCGTATTTTATTTTAAATTTATTTTTTTAATAAACCCTTATATTTTATCTTGCAAGTTGCAAAATGTCAAGTGTGGGTGATAATGTTGGTGCTTTTAGTATAGTTGTTGTTTGTGTTGAGTTTAATAAACAAAATTGTTCTTGTGGTGATTGGCAAATGAACAATATACCTTGTAGATATATGGTGCCGTGTGCATATCATAAAAGAGTTGAAATAGAAGATTTATGTCATTTATAATACATAGTTAAGAAAATTAAAGAAGATATGCTCTGAAATTGTTTACTTTTTACCAAAAGTAGACCTAGATATTACAAAGAAAGATGTTATAGTTCTACCACCAAACCTCAAAAGAAATGTGAATAGAACAGTAAAAAACAAACACAAGGAAGAAGAAAAAGAAGATCCATCTGGTAATGTAAGGAAATGATTATCACGCTCAAGTGCAACATCTGGATTCAAGAACATGTCATAGGGATATTGCTGAACATATTGTTGGTTTTAGAGTATCTAGTGGTGGTAAAAAAAGATTAATAGCTTTTACGAGAGGAAAAAATATTTTTAAAAGATGGATAAGAGGCGAAAAATCTGGCATGGATGAAAGTAGTGGTGCTGACACGTCTCCTCTAAATACACAACATAAACATAGGTGATTCATATAAATTCTTAAAGTGATTTACCTTTATTATTCAAAATTTTACATTCACTTATTAATATAAATTCTTAAAGTGATTTACCTCTATTATTCAAAATTTTACATTGACTTATTAATTTTTTTAAAACTATAAATTGGTGCATCCTCTCAGTAATTAACCTAATCTGGTTGCATTCCGTGAGGAATATAAATGAACATTGTTGCATTTTGAAATTTAGAATTTGTTGATACTTTATACTATTAAGGATTAAATGATTGTGCATTCTTATTGTGGATGGTTATTGAGTGCATGCTTGTCATTTGCATGTTTATATATTTATATGTCAATTGTAAATGATTATGCATGCTTTTATATGTCAAAAAGAGATGCTTTTATTCAATTTTAAATGCTTTTGTAATGTTTCATAGGATATATGAGATGAATAAATTGGAAATATTGAGGGAAGTGGTTGGAATTTATTGGTTTTAAATGATGTTGATGAGTTGTTTGATTGTTATGGTTGGAAATGTTGAGAGAAATAACTAAAATAAAATGTTAGATTGTGGTTGAAAATATTGAGGGAAATGACTAGAATTTGACTAAGGTAATGTATGCAAATTGTTTGTGATAGTGGCTGGAAAAGGTCTGGGCATTAATAAAATTGATTGGTGAACAGGGCCGGAAAAGATATAGAAAATAACTATAATTTTTTTACGACAGTTACTAGAATTGAAAGAATACTGTTGGTTATGGAAATGTGATGTTTATTGTTGCTGGTAAAATTATGGGGGAGTTGGAGTGGAATTTTTGTTATCTTTTTTTCTTCAAGGTCATTTCAGTTATTTTTCAAAAAATAATGGAAATTTTGTAGATATTTAGACAATTTTTGTTGATTTTATTTTAGGACAATGTAAAATATTATTCAGGTTACAAATTACATGAGGGAAAGTGTAATTCATACCAAACCATAGAAAGTTAAATGTATTTTCTAAAACAATGAAATTTAAGCTTGATGGGGTCGAGGCCCGACCAAGCTCCTTCTCTCTTTATTAAGAGAGAGAAGGTGTTGAGGCTATTTATTACTATTCATAAATATTACTTTTCAACCCAACCAAGTTTTGGTTGGACTCGATTTAGCCAAGTTACAAATGTAGAATAATTTAATATTCTATCATATTTTTTAGCTACAGCTATCAGTGAAAATTACTACAAAATAAAACTATCGCTTTAAGCAACTTCAAATACTTTTTTAGATATTTTCCAAGGCTATATATTGTTAGATTTACAGAGAAAGATAAAAGGGAGATGATTCATCTCAATAACATTATATATAGAGCTCATAATGAGACAAGGAACACAAAAATCTCTTCTCCACATACAAAAAATACATATTTTATCATCTTGATTTTCTACAGCTAACCACTTCATTAAATCAAATACTAACTTAAGTATAAGCGTATCCCTTGTTACATTTAAGACTTGTTTTACATGTACAGCTCAGGCATGGAATTCATTAGCCATAAAAAATCCATTTATTTCCATTAAGTTTTTCCACAACTTCATCATAACTTATGTAAGTATATTTATATTTGAATAAAAAGACTACAAGAAAGATTAGACTTTATTATAGATACAAAAACATATGGGTGTTTTTTTTTTTAATCCTCAAACTTTTTTAGCTATGATGTTATCTTTCCAAATTATAGATTGAGATTTTTTTATTTTATTTTTTCACGTGCATAAAGTATTTAGAGATTTTTTCAAATTGAAATAAAGACCAATTTTGTAAAATAAAAAAAATCAAAAGTAAAAAATAGAAATTAAAATAATAAGTACCAAAATTAACAAAATAAACTGCATTTTGATATTGGAAAAGAAAATTGATATTCTCTTTATACTTCCAATTTATCTATTATTTGTCTTTTTATTTTTAGCATTTCATATTTAGGTACAAAACTTTATTTTTCATACATTTCAGTCCTTAAAAGTTGAGAAGGGAAAGATAAAGTGTTTGGTTGTTGTCATTTAGACTACTGAAAAGAATAATCTTAATGTTAATAGGTTGAGCTTTGCAAAGTGAGTTCGATGGAGGTGATTTTCCCCTCACACAATGCCAAAAAAGTAGACCAGGGTCGTTGAAGTTTTTTTTATTTGATTATTTTTTTGTTTCTAATAGAGATTTGAAGTCATTTTGTGATTGAAAATGAGGTTGTAAAGGTTCTAGGGTGTTTCTAGGTGTTTTTAGGTCAAATAAATAGAAAAATAAGTTATTAGATCTCAATATTTTGGATCTTGACTTTTCAATTACTAGAGATGAATAAATCGTTTGTTACAATAAATGACTTGTTGTTTATTGTTTACAAAACAAAACAAAAATAGAAAAAAAAAATAAAGTGAATGAAGCACCATCCACTCCATCAATAGAAAAATAAATAAATAAAATCAACCCTAGCACACCTAGGCTCTTAGGTTGGCCAAACATGCGAGCCTGACTTTTCGAACCTGGTAGCGCCTAACAACTTTTTTTAATTATGATTATTTTTTAAAAACCTTAATTAATACCCTACCTTTTTTATTTATTTTTTACTTTGCATAATATTTTTAGTTAAAACTGTCTAATGCTTTTAAAAAATTGTTGTAATTAATCTTTCAATTTTTTCCCTTTGTCTAAAAATAAATTGTATTTTCATGATGTGTTTATAATTTCATGTTAAAAAAAAGTTGAAAATTAGAATCCTAGGCTCTTGAATCACAAACACCAATTTTCTGGTCACTCAAGGTAGCTAGAAAATTTTGTAGGGGATTATAGATTGAGCAGTTAACACTTAATAAAAAAATCAGCCTAGACTCTTTAGATTGGCTTCTAAGCTAATACACACTTAGATTTTTGGATTGTAGACTGGACATGCGGCCTTAACTTAACAGGGCCCCCTCAATAACTTGCTTATTTTTATTTTTATTTAAAAAATATTTAATTAATATCATCCCTTTATTTATTCATTTATTTATTTTACTTTGCATTATTTCTTATTTTAATTTTTATTCATGCCCTCTCTTTTATTTTTAAAAACTTATCCACTTCACCTTTTTAAATCATAGTTATTTTTTTAAAAAAAATTGTAATATTTCAAAAAGATTGTAAAAATTTATCTTTAATTTTTTTCATTAATAATTTAAATAAGTAAATTGTATTTACATGGTGTATTTATAAAAATAAAACACATTTCCTCTTAGTAAAACAGAACCTTTAACATAAAATAAAAAATTGTTAAAATTAAAAATAAAATTCAGGGTTAAATATTTGAATATATACATGTCTTTTGTATTAATTTATTTTTATTAAGTGTAAAAACCATCTTTGTGTTTTTTAATTATAACAAATAATGATATTTGAAAACATATCTATATAACTTTGGCTCATTGTTGTATTGCATTAAAAATTAACTCGAAATCTTACTTCCAACATAGCATGGGTAACAAGTCTATTACAAACTAAAACCCTTCAAGGTCATTCACTCCTTCTTCATTGTTTATATGAACAGTGAAAAAAGCTTTTATTTTTTCATTTATCTTTTTTTTTATTAATTTTATCCTTAGACTTTTATTACCAGTTGTTCAGGTTGCTTTTGAGCCAATCAAGTGAACTAAATCACATTAAATAAAATATCATATGTGTTAATTTTAAACTTAGATTAGGGAAGGAGTTGGGTAGAGAGATTTTTTTATGTGAACTTAGAGGATAAGAGCCCTTGAATCTCGAAAAGCTAAAATCAGATTTAAAGATACCAAAAAAACATGACAAAATGATTACTTGAACTAAGACACTAAATTTATTGGATGAAAGAACTCGTGATATGATCCGTGCAAAGGTTGGACAATTAGATTTGGTATTTGGCTTAATTTTTTTTATTATGCAATTTTACGCTAATAAGTATAACTCTAAATTTGACCATTGAAACATGCTAAAATTTTACCAAATATTTTTAAAGGTCTTTTTTATATTGGGCTAAAATCTTAAGTCACTCGAAGTTTGGGAAGGCATCTTGACATAGCCTATGAGTTTTTATATGGATTTTGCTATTTGTTTTCATATGATTTATGGACTTCTTATTTAGTAAGGATTTAATTTCTATAAGGAGAATGTTTTGACAAGGGTTCTCATGACAACAACTTGTTTTTTTTTCTTTTGTTTTATAGATTTTCTCATTGGCAACATTTTCTTTTCATTTAAAGACATTAGAGGCATTTTTAGACTTATTTTTGCTTAATATATAGTTTTCCATTGACAAATATAACTTTTTTATTTAGTTGTTGGATCAAGCTAACATTTCTTCATATGATTTTAAGGGCCTTGTTTTATACATGGTTAAAATTTCATAGCAATTGGACATTGAGAAGACATTGTAAGACAATCTAGAAGCTATTGTGTGAGATTTGTATCAGTTTTCTAGTTGATTTAGATTTTTTTTCTATTTTATTTAGAACTCTTTTATTATTTTTCTAGACTTGTTTATGACCTTTTTATCTATTATAACTAGGGTTATTTAACTTGCATTTATTATTATTATTATTTAGAAACTTTAGTTTTTGAATAATATTTATAGGTGCATGAGCAAAAAATATAATTTTTTTTCTTCATTAAATTGACTTTATTTATCGAATAATAATTGTCTTTGTGAGGTTGGTTCTTCATTGAACTACTCTTACTTATCAAAGAATTAACCAAGTTTTGTAGCGTCTTATATACTTCTCAATTGTGTCTCTTTATAAGCACTGGGTGAGGTTTAATTTTTATAGTCTTGGGCCATGATATAGGTTATAATTGTGTCAAGCTCAATAACAAGCATGAATTTAACTTTTATAGGAAGGGTCAATTTGAGTATCAGTTTCTGGATCTTTATAGTCACGAGGTTCAGATCATTTGGTATCAGAGTAAGGCTCTTAAATTAGATTATATCCCTTTATATTTTATTGTGTTATTTCATCTTTGTCATTGTCGCACCCGACATCACGACAACCTTTAAAATATTCATGTGAAAAGAATAGATATTTAGCATGTTGTTCTTTAAAGGGAAAAATGTCTAGTTTTAGGAGTTACTACCTAGTATTATGGTCACAAAGAACCCTAACTGGTCAACATAAATTCTATGGTACATGGCTAGTTACGCAAAATAGAAGATATTATCATCCCTTAAGAGTCCTACATAAAGTAGGATGCATTGTTGGTTTTGTCTCAAATATCTAAAGGTTTGTTTTATTTTGTTTTCAATTGTTTGTTTATAATATTCCTGACTCTGGCACCAGTAACTATTTGACTATGAATTCTTCTAACTTTGACGTTGGTAAATATTACTTAACCAAAAAAATATGGTATTCTTGACTCTAGCGCTAGTGAATAAATCGGTAAAATTTGGATTTAAAAGAAAAACATATATTTTTATTATTTTTTTAGAAAAAAAGACAAATATGTATTGCATACCAGATTCGCATTTCACAGTAAAAGTCTACGACTTAAATACTTAATGAAGTTATATAAAAATACAAGGGACCCACAAATAAATCAGAAAGGTCCCCAAATTTTTTTGGAATTTTATGATATCTAAAAGTCTATTCCTCTTTTCATTTGTTGTCTCTCTGGTTGTTCTTTTCTTTGGCTCTGTTCTTTAGGTTTTTCTCTGTTTTCTTTTTTTCTCATCCCCTGACTCTCTTTGTGTTTTTTCATCTTATGTTCATCCTAGTCCCCCTCTCTCCCTATTTTTGTCCCCCTATTATGGCCTTTATATAACCAAAACAATTGGCCGTTCCTCCGCACATCTCTTCCCTCCTGAGAGGAGGATAAGCGTGGCTAGAGAGTGTTAGTTTTTTTTTTTTTTTTGGATTAGGACACTAAAAGTCCTGCCATGGTCGGACTGTTGGTGATGGGCTTTAATCCGAACACCAGAGGTGTGTCGCTGGTTGAAGGAGACATGATTGACTTGGGAATTGTGGTAGACCATTTGGTCTATATTCTGCCTAGATTGAGATGATGGAGTCTTAGCTAACCATTATTTTTTCTTTTGCAGGTGGCTTCCTCTATTCCAGGCGAGGAAGGGGATGAACAACAAGTTTGAAACCGCGTTGTTTTGAGATGGAAAGGGTCACATTTCAATTTGCCCCCTAATATTCTAACATTTAGCAATTGGGCCCTTATTAATGGAAATCTTTTTTTTCGCCCCTTGATCAATTGCAATTACACCCCTGTATTTTAGTGAAATTTACAAAAGAGTTCTTAGTTTCTAATTTAATCAATTTTGTCTTTAATTAATTCTTTAACTTTTAATTCTTTCAAAATTACCTATAGAAAAATCAATTAACCCTCCTATAGTATCACCGTTTATTCACTTTAGTTCTTGGACTTTAATTTCTTGCAATTTTAACCCAAATCTCCCCCAAACTTTGATATTTCTTCAATAAAACCCTTGATTTCATTAATTAAACTAATTCAAAGTTTAATTAAGTTCTTAAACTTATCGATTCTTTTAATTTTTAACCAAATTGACTCTCAAACTTATAATTTCATTCTTATTAATCCTCAAACTTTCAATTTGTGCTGTCTTAACCCAAATTTCAATTTTTTTTCATCATTTTATTTTTATTATTTAATTATTTTTTATTTTTTTATTACAAAATTAAAAAAAAAATTGGATTAAGACAATCACCATCTAGAATCATGTCACGACAAAAGTTTTTTAAAAAAGAAAGATAATTTGTGATCTAGTTGTCTACAATTAAAAAAACAAGAAGAAGAAATATCAAAGAAATCACAAAAAGAGAAACTAAGGTTTAGGCACAAATTGTGTTTCATCAAAATCTTAAATTCAGCAACTTTGGAAAAAAAATTATAAATATAAAAGTTTTTTAGTTTTGGGATATATTAGTGTCAAGTCTTGATTTTGGGATTATTTTGATTTTTTTTTTGGTAATTATGAAAATTTGACTTAATTCAAATTCAAGATTGTTTGCGTCAAAAATTCTTTTGTTTTTTTATTTCGGGTTTTTTACACAAAAATTGGTTTAAATAATGTCTTTTCTTAGTTTAGGTTGCTTAATTCTTATTTTATTAGTTTTCTTATATTTTTTAAAAAAATTTTGTGTCTTTGTATCGTTCATATGTCACGTTAATTAGTTTTATTGTTTGCTTTTTTTGTATTTATAGTTTCGTGTTGATAGTTTTCATTTTTTATTGCTTCCTAAGTCTATATATTAATTTGAATTGCATTACCAAGTTGTTATTCTATTTAGAATTAGTTTCTCAAAGAATTGAAAAGGTGAGTATAAGAGGTCAAATGCGCAAAGGTAAGCATATTATTGTGAAACGTTAAATTTGAGTAAAACATGAATGGAATTATATCTTACTGATTATAAACACATAAGGAAGTGTGTGAGGAGATAATTTCTTGCTACTAATATGATCTTTAGATTTTGATGATAGCTTTGAAGGTGATACAACCCTATCGAAAAAGAGGGAAAACCAAGCTTTTATGGTACAAGTCATGAAACAACAACTTTAAAGGATGAATATAAGATTTGATGAGTTGTTTGAACAAGCAAGTATAAGAGATGTTAAATTACAAAAGAGACAATCCTAAAGGTTTTTAATTCTAAAAGGTAAGAGAACTAAAGTTCCAAGCTCTAAAGGCCGAAGATGAAAGAGCTTATATGAGCTCTATAAAGAAGCATAAGGAAATTACAATGTTATTTATAGAAACAAAAAAAAAACTTATTGATGATTGAGAAGCTTTATACTATCATCGAAAGGATGCAAAATGAGAGAGAGAATCTATGCACCAAAAAGGATGCAAGACAAGATAGAGAAAAGTTGTTATATTATAATTATTATTGGAGTTAAAACAATTATATATAAAAAAAGAGCATCGAAAGCTTAAACAAGAGGCTAATTAAAATATATAATATACTAAAAGTACTTAGTGTCTCTCTCATTGTTTACCTAAACATATATTATTATGAATTGGAGCAGTGTAATGACAGAATTATCATTGCCAAAGAAACTTACTAAGCATGTAGTGAGGGGTGAGATTGTCTTTTCCAAGAGATAAATTTGGCATTGAAAGAATGATTGGGGATAAAATGACCAGTTTGGATTTTGTTGTGGCATGATAAGGTTGTCAGGCCCTAAGCGAGGGGTATGGCATGATTACCAGCCACCTGGCACTGAGGTTAGCACTTGGATTAGACTAGTTTAATAATAATAATAATAATAATAATATTAGTAAATTTGAAAAACAATATTATTACTATCGAATAAAAATAAAAAAAAATTATTTAAAGAGATTAAAAACTACAAAAACTTGGATCAGATTGACTCAAGGCTTTTGGGTTCGGCATCCAGACCCAAGGCTTTTTGAATTTGATATTATAGCCAGACCTAAATCCAAGATTTTTGGATCTCACTTTACAGACAAACTCAATGCTCTTGGGTATTAGTTTTTTTTTTATATTTTTTATGCCAAAAACAATTGACCTGTAACGTAGTGTTGGCCACCTAACAAATAGGTGTCATGCTACTCTAAATCTTACCATTATTTATATTGTTTATTCAACGATAAATTCTTTTAAAGAGAGGGGAAATGATACAATCCATACAACGATTGGAAAATGAAATTCAGTTTTTGACTTAGGGTTTTTTAATATATAATTTTATGCTAACAAGCATAATATTTAATTTAACAATTTGATTAGGTTGAAATTTTATCAAAAGTTTTTAAAGATTTTATTTTATATTAAATTAAAATTTTAAGTAAATAAAATAGAAAAGCATTGCGATACAGCTCAATAATTATTATATGAGTTTTGCTATGAACTAATGTTAAAAATAAAAAAAATTCTAAAATAAATATTATTTTTAATTAAAAAATAATTTTTTAAAAATCTCCACACATTACAAAACACACCATCTCAATCCATTAGTCACAAGTCTTCGGTGGACCATAAGCAAAATTGGGTCTTCACGTGTTATCGTCCTTTCCATGCCAAATAATATTCCGAAATTTTGTCCTTCCTCCACTAACACTTTGTCCAACATTAAATAAGTATATTTTGTGGAAATTTGACCATAAGCGATTGGCACTCCAAATAACATTATCCATTCCAGCACATGGCGATGGCGTGGAGAAAATATGGCAGCAATTACAAGTAAAATGCTATTTGGCAAGATATTATCAAATAAGCTCCATTTCCAAATACAAGAAACATAAGAGTTTGTTTGTTTTTTAGATAATTTTTATGATTATAGTTTGAAAAAAATAAATTTTCTAAAAATAAATTTAATTATGATTAGTTGGATTTAAATATGTGTTTAGTAAAAATTATAGTTAGAATTTATGTGTAGTAAAAAATATATGTAAGATGTTTGGATAAAATTATTGTCTAAATTGATATTATTAATTATATTACTAAAAAAACAATATAATTATTTTTTAATTTTCAATTCATTTCAGGTTTCTCTCCAGGTTGGAAGCTTGAAGAAGGAAGTCATTTTTTACCTTTCTTACAAATAATAAGAAGGAGACCAACATGGATTTTTTGGTAACTTTAAAAAAACATATCAAGAACATTTTTGAACCCCGATTAAAGAAGCATGTAGAGATTGCTACATGAGAACTTTGTTTTAAAACTTAATTTTTTTAGTGGGTCTTCTAGCACAAAACTCAATTCTTTTGAAAACCAAACATATTGTTTATTTTTGTTCACCGCTAATGTGAAAGCTACTGGAAAACAAACACAGTCAAACAAATATATTGACATTTTAATCCATTGCTTTTTAGGAATACAAGCAATCATGTAATTAACAAGACAACTATTAATACCCTCTAAGCATTGAGTATCTCAAAAATTAAATCTCTTTATCATTACATAAAAACCATCAAATCCTAAAAACTTTTTTTTAAAAAAAACTAAACTAAAAAAGAAGGAGAAAACATTACTCATCTAGATGCAATTTATTATGAATAGGAACAATGTTTTCTACTTTTGGCCTTTAAAAAAATCTCTTTGTCATTTGTTTAAGATGAAAATAGTCCTTACCTTGAGATAATTTTAGTGTTTTCAAATTGTTTGAGAGCACGACGAGTATTTTGTGTTTAGATTGTATAGTGAATTTACAGCACCACCTTTGAAAGAAATCAATTTTAAACTTCTACCTAGGATCAATTTTGTATATTTAATTAAAAGTGCACAATGAAATAATTGTTTTACCCTTTGAATAAAACAAAACTAACAATTAAATTGAGAGCCTTTTTGTTATTTTCAATATTGTTGCATAGTAAAAAGATCTTGCTGTCAAATAATTTAACTCTTAGGTTAAATGGTATTTGTGTCATTTTGTTGTTGGGTTTTTCTATGAGTAATTGGTCGAGGTGGGGTCCTTTGAGTATTTTAATGATTAAAAAGAAATAATAAAAAAAAGATTGACGGGTGGTATCAATCGCTTAACTATTTTTTAACAGCACATGCAGCTGATTCCAACGATTGAAAAAGTCATTTCAGAATGGCTTTAGGTTCATCTTATCATCTTCTCTCTTGATATGTGGCGTGTGCACCAATTGGAGGTCTAGTTTGTCATCAACAATCATTTTCTTCTTCTTTCTTTCCTCTCTCTTCCTCGGTGTTTGTGCCCTGCTATTTGATTTTTCAAGTCAGCCCATAAACTTCTATTTCTTTTTTTTAGTCTCTGTTTTATTTGTTATAATTGTTTTTTTAAATAATTGATGGAGTTAGATTTTTCTTTCGATTTCATCCTCATTCAATTTTTTTCTTTGTAAAATTTGATCCTTATTTTTTATTAATATTTGTTATAGTTTAGGATAATTTTTAGAGTAACTTTTTTTATTCCACCAACTGTAAATTTTTTCCTTTATAGATTTCATTCTTATTTTTTGATTGATTTTTTTTTCTTTAAAAAATTTTCAAGAGTGGTATTTTTTTCACCCAATTTAATTCTTCAATATTTCGTTGGTTTGGATTTAATCTTGTTTAAGCTCGTGTCTAAGATTTTACAAGTTGCAAACTTTAAAAATTAATTTACCTTCCTGAGTTTTGCCTTGGATTGCTTTAGTTTTTTTATCATTTTTTTAAGTTAATGTTTTTTATTACTTATCATTTAATATTTATTTAATTGGAGATTGAGCTTTGTTTTTTTTTTTCATGCTTTATATGAACTTGATTTTATCTTTTTTTTTTTAATTGGGTTATCTCAAGCATAATTATTAGACTCGACCTGGCCTGACAAGTTGACCCAGGCAACTCAAGGCCTTGATTGGGTCTAAAGAAGGCCAAACTCAAGCATGTAGTTGGCTCAGAGAGACCTGGGTGACTCAAAATAACTGGTCGAAGACCTAATTTTTTTTATAGAAAATAAAAAATTAATCTACAAATAACTAGCCTAACATATTATTTAGAGGTGGAAGATATTCGCTTGTGTGCGTGTTCCTCAAAAACAAATTATTTTTTTCCCTTAACAAACAAAAAAAAAAAACAATTCACAAAACCTAGCCTCACATACTTTTATAGAGTTAGAACACACGTTGTATTACATATTTTTTTAGAGGTGAAAGATATTTGCTTATGTGGGTATTCCCCGAAACAAAGTAATTTTTTTTCTTAATAGATAAACAAATAAATTCAAAGCCTTGCATATTTTTCTAGAGGTGGAACAATTTTTTTTTTTTCATAGGTGTTCCACGTAACAAAGTAGTGTCTAATAGAATTTTCATGTAGGAGCTAAAATAGTAGTTTTAGTAAGGGCCAAAAACAAAAGGATCAAAAAGCATAAGTGTTGCCTCACCCACGAGGAGGGACTAAAGATTTTCCTCTTGCTTGATCCAAGCTCATGCGCGCAAGCCTACCACCATTTTCTTGTTAGTTGCTAGCCTATATCAAAATTCACTATATAAATACTAGAAGAATGTTTTATTTTTTTAATGTAGGATTGAAAATCCATTAGTATATATATTCTATGTTCACAAGAAGAAAGTTGTGTTTTTGCAATATGAGATAAGTTTTTTTTTGTTTGAATATTTCGTCTTAAAAGAAGAAGATAATATCTTTTCAATATAAGATAAAAAAATCTTTTGAAATGATATTTTAAACTTTATTATTTAAAACATATATAACCTACATTCACATGCATTGTTTCTTAACTTTTTCATATGGACTTCTTTTCATGTCATTGTCCAAAATTTTATGGTCGAGTTTGAACCGTGCTAACAAGCTTTTTTTTTTTAATTGCAATAGGATTGCTTTAGGGTTTTTTTTTTATCATTTTTTTAAGTTAATTTTTTTTTATTATTTGTCATTTAATATTTATTTAATTGGAGATTAAGCTTTTTTTTTTTCATGATTTATCTGAACTTGGTTTTTTCATTTTTTTATTTAACTGGGTTATCTCAAACATAATTATCAAAACTAAGTATTTTTTTTCTTAATAGATCAAAAAATAAATTCACAATCTTACATATTTTTTTAGAGGTGGAATTTGTTTTTTGTAGGTGTTCCACGTAACAAAGTAGTGTGTAATAGAATTTCTATTGAGTAGCTAAAATAGTGGTTTTAGTAAGGGCAAAAAAAAAAAATGTTCAAAAAGTATAGGTTTTACCTCACCCACCAAGGAGAATCAAAGGTTTTCTTACTCGATTCAAGCTTATGCGCACAAGCTCACTACCCTTTTCTTGTTGGTTACTAGCCTATATCAAAATCAACTGTGTAAACATTAGAAAAATATTTTATTTTTTTAATGTGGAATTGAAAGTCCATTAGTATATATACTTTATGTTTACAAGAAGAAATTTTTATTTTTCCAATGTGAAATATTTTTTTTATTTAAATACTTTAACTTAAAATGAGAAGATAATATTTATTCAATGTGGGATATATTTTTTTTTGAAATAATATTTTAAAATTTATTATTTACAGCATATATAACTTACATTCACATGGATTATTTCTTAACTTTTCATGTGAGCTTCTTTTTATGTCGTCTTCTAGAATTTTAAGGTTGGGTTTGAACTGTTTTAGTGAGCTTGTTTTTATAATGGACGACGTCCACAGTGGAGTGACAATGGTTTGCCAATAATCTTCCCCCCCCCCTTTTTTTTTGTGTATACTATCTATAGCTCATTTATTTTAGTTGATTGTTGTCAAATGTTTTCTTTATGGTTTGTCTGCCATCGTTGTCTGTAATTTAAATCAAATTATCAGACTATATGATTTTATTGGGTCCACTATCATGTTTTTCTTGCTTATTTATAAACATTGTCATCTTTTAAACATCTCTTTTGCGTGCTAAAATTTTTTTGATTGGTTTGCAGCGCAGCATGTATTACCTATCTAGTAAACCACTAAAAAACATTATATTGAGGGATGGATTAACCTTTATGCTACCCTTTGGAATGATAGCATAAAAAAAGCCATAGTTATTTTCATGACACATGAACCCCAAGCTTGACTTTATCATCAATAAGACCTCAATTGAGCCTCATTCACAACTTTTAAATTTTTTATATACATGCCCTACCAACAAATTTTAGTTAGCAAGTTTGCTTTCAACTCACTAAATTCACCTGACATTTATCAACTTTATCTTCCCCAAACCAAAATTCACTTACATGATCAATAGCCTCTCACAAGTAGTCTCATGGTCTTTGTTGATTGCTTAGTATATAAAAGAAAGGATGATCAAACAGATTGACAAAGAGTTAATCGACTTGGAAGATACAATTTATCAAATTAAAATATTGTTGAATTTTCAATTAGATGATCATAGGTTGAATTTTTTTTTAAAAAATAAATATTTTTCTTAGTTAATTTTATTTTTTTCTATTTTAATTTCCTGCTTCTCTAGTTTTTTTATTTGAAGAAATAATTTTTCTATTTCATTTTTTCATTTCAATACCATTAGGGTTTTCTAATTTGTATTTATTTATTGTAATAACTTTTTGGCAAGGAAAGATATGAATGAATAAAATAGGTATTTTGAGAGTCTTCTCATAGTTATAGTGTTCTTAGTTTTTAAAGGTTTTGACTTGTAATAAACTTCATTATCCTTTATTGCCAGTTATGTCTATTAGTATCAGAGCCTAATGATTTCTTGTGGTTCTAGTTGGAGATCATAAAGGATGTGTATCAAAGTTTAATGATTTTTGGTGATTAATTATTATGTGTTATTGAATAATCATGGCTAAAAAATATCATATGCTTATGCAGGAGGGGATGCCAAGTTTCTCCCTCTATAATAAGATGTATGAGATGTATTGGAAACAATATGTTGTTTTTGTTTATGTCAGTTGCTGTTATTGGAAATCCTATTAATGGAATTCATGATAGAATAACTCGCACAAATGTATAGTGTTATGAACCCATGACGAGAGACACACAAAGATATTGTATTAGAGACCCATGATGAGTAGCTTAGAAAAAAGTGTTAGACACTCAAAATAGAGTGATCCACACGCAAAAGAATATTCATGGTGCAGAAAGTTTCCGACTGAGGTTTGAACTCGATAATGAGTTCTTTCTAACATGAGAAGACTAATGCATGGGCTTTTTTTAAAATTAAATAGTTTCTTAGTTAATTTTTTTCTTATTTAGTTTAGAAAATTAAATATTATTCATTAGAAAATCAAATAATATGCTTAATAATTTTATTTTTCCTATTTTGTTTAAGACTTTTATTGTGTTTCCTTTATTTTTAAGTTTGTTAGTTTTTGAGTTATTTAAAGAATTATAAACTTCTTAGAAGGATATATAATTAGAAAATAAATTATATTCTATAACAAAATTATGAATTAGATCACTATGTGATCCTTTCTTTTGAAAATTTTGTGTTATTTTAGTTTGGGTTAGTTGGTATAAAAAAATAGTTTTCCTTAGTTATTTTTTTTTTAATTTTTTTCTAGTTTTTTTCCTATTTGAAAAGAATAATTTTTTATTTAGTTTTTTTTTTTTTTGTAATGGCATTTTAACAAGCAAAGACATGAATACATAAAATTAATTTTTATAATTATGATATTTTTATTATATGAGAATTTTAACGTGTAGCAAATCCGTTATGTTTTGTTTCCAACTATATCATTTTTAGAATTAGACCATGAATTTTTGGCCACTGGATTATTAACTAGAGCCCAATTACGAGTAAACCCATTTTCTCTACACATATCGTGAGCTAACTTTTGAAAAACATTAGCAGAAGAGAAAATTTTCGTTTTAGCTAACACGTTGCTGTCCCAAATATGCATAAAATAAATTTAAATAATTAGTCACCACTTGAATTTGATTAACAGAGGCCGACATGTCAGCAAAGCAAAAGATGAGACACACCGGGACGGCGGGACCCCATCTACTCACGAGTAAATGATGCCGCTTCTTGCATGAGATGACAACGACGCTCATGGTACAAAACAAATAGGTACACGCTTTGTTATTGGAACACGTTCATTCATCACAGTTATTTTTTAAAATATTTTTTTTATTTATAAATATATTAGAATAATATTAAAATATAAAAGATATTAATTTAAAATAAAAATAATAAAAAAATTTAATTTGTTTCAATTTTTTTAAAACACTTGAACAAATAAGCTTTTACTTTAATACTTTAATACTGATTATTTGTTTTTTCATTTAAAATTATATTTGAATGCATTTTAAATATATATTTGAATTGAAAAATCATCAATTAATATTTTTTAGTATTTTTTAATAATTTTAATAGATTAATATTAAAAATAAAAAAATAAAAAAAAATCAATTTAATCAATTTTTTTATAAAATATATTTATAAAAAATATAATGTACTGTAATACTACACATGAGCAACAGAATAATTATATAAATAATATAATTTCAAGAGAAATTATTAGTTATAAACACAATTATTTTTTCTTTTTATTGAGAGATTGGGTAAGAGTTAGGTAGTTGTTATATTTTAAAATGATTTTTATTTAAAAATATATTAAAATAATATTTTTAAAATTTTTTATATTATCACATTATAAAAAGTATTAATTTAAAATAAAAAAAATTAAAAAGTCTAAAAGGCACGGTTGGATGCTAAACGAGATTTTAGAACATAAGATCTACCGTCAAACAGCAGTAGCCAAACATACCCGAATTCAAACAAATAAACCATCTCTCCCCCCCACCCTCATCTCTCTCTTACTTTATTCTACTTTTTTCAAGAACAAAAAAGATACAAAAAGAAAAAGCAGGAAGGCATTCGTCATTTGTTGTGGGGGGTTTGTGAAGCACTCCACTCCATGTTTTTGAAACGCTGCAGCTGCAATTCCTTCACTAGCTAGATCTACTTGTTTGGCTTTGTACATTCCTTCCACTTGGATCCACAGAGAGGGGAGGAAGCTTGGAGTTTTGCTAAGGAAGTTGCATTTGTTTCTGGATCCAAGCTACATCATTTGAATCCAAGGATACATGTTTCGCTTTATCTTCTTCTTCGCTTTTAGCATGTAAGTTTCTTGTTTGTCTTTGAGCTCTCTTTGTCGGTGTTTTTTATTTTTTTTGTGGGAATATTGCGTTATTATTTTAAAGAGGAGTGAAAATGACTCCCTAACCGAAACAAATAATGGCATGACAGCAGGTTTTGCCTGAAATTTGTGATCTTCTCCTATCGTTGTTGGTTTTTTTAATTTGCTTACTTTTTGACATTTTCTCAACAACCCAATACAAAACCGATCAATAATTCATTGCCTTTTGTTTTCCTTTCCTTTCCGGGGTCTTAATAGTGGTTTCTTAATCCATGTTGTGTGGTTTTTTTTTTTTTAATAAATTAAATTCGATCATTCTTACAGTAGGATGTCTTGTTGTTGTGGTGGTTAATTGAGAAGCAGGCTTGTTTAGCTTAAAAATGGAGGAACCACTAGGTGACGAGGGGGCTAGAAAGGCCCCGACTTCAGAGAGACAGAAGCAGCAGTCCTCTGTTAGCTCAGTGGAAACTTCCATGAAGGTTTCCAAAACCACGAAACCTACCATTTCAGCCACCTCAAATCTCTCGGCACCGAAGAGGAGCAAACCAAAGAACACTTCGGATTCAATTTCAAATGTGACCACCACAACTGCATCCTCCCGCAAAACCAGTTCAGTTCCGGTCACAAGAAGAAACAGCACTGGAGGGGCTCCTGAGAAGCTATCCGTCTCTGCAACGAAACTCCAAAATACTACTACAGGTTCTGGCGGAAAGACGAATGCTGTTTCAGATCCAGTGAAACAGTCCCTTCCACAGCTTAGAAGGAGTTCCTTGCCTTCCGCAAAACCCACGATTCGAACTAGTAGTGTTTCCGAGGCTAGGAAGTCAGTTCCCATGGATAAGAGCTTGAGAACATCAATTGGGTCGGGTGTACGTAAGCCAGAGACAGTCAATAAATCTTCAGTTAAGCCAGCATTGTCAGTGTCTTCTTCCTCTTCTTCGAGAAGACTTACTTCTTCATCACTGGACAGTACTGGCAGTAGCATGAGCAGGAAGACAATTTCTAAGCTTTCTTCACCATCTGCTCGCACCCCTTCCAGTTCTAGTGGTTTGAGAACCGGCTCCCTGTCAATTTCTCTGGACAGGAGTTCTAATTTGTCTGGTCGGAGAAGAGCAGGTACTCCTGAAAGCCGGGATTCTCGCTTCGTTATTCTTCCACAGGTGGAGATTAATAAAGCTGGTGATGATGTGGTAAGCATACTATTACTATCACTCTCAAAAGAAAATAAAAATGAAAAAGGCAAACGTTGTCTTTCTGCAAATCTCAAGCAACCCTCAATAAAGTGCAGATAACAATATGAAAGCTAAAAATAATAGAATTTTAACCCAAAGATAATTCTGGATTTAAGAAATAATAATATTAAAAAACACTTGGACTTAGAGCTAAAAAAAAACATAATATAATTTTTTCTAAATTACATGAACTAGTAATCATTTAATATAAATTTAATATTAAAATAAATTCTTAAATAATGTCTAATAAATTAAAATAAACTCAAATTAAAAATAATTATTTTATAATAAATAAATAAAATAAAATAATAAAAATAATTTTATGCTAAAATTTTTTTATGTAACTTGAATTTTCAATTTTTGCACATTCTAAATAAATTTTCAATTTTAACTTTAAATATGTCATTTTTTTTTATATAGATAAATTAATAAGTTTATTATATATAATTGAAAAATTTAAAATATTTAATTTTCAGACTAAGTTGAATTGGAGAGATATTTTAGCTATAACTCATATATGTTCCAAACAATATATAAAAGTCTAGTATAATAGATTTGACAAGATTTATTTAGTAATTTTGACCATTTAAAATAATATGTTCTTAAATTTTATTTGACCTGAAAATTTATATTTTATGTGTAGTATTTTTCTATAAAATTTTAGTTTATTTTTATATATGGTTTAAAAAATATGTATAATTTTGCAAAACTAGATATTTTAAGTACAAAATCAAATTTGATTTAGTTTGAATCTTCTCTGTCACATTTATCCTGTAGCATATTAGGAGATAGACACATCTTTTTCACATTCTGTATTCTATTATTTTGATAGGAAATCAACATGCTTGATCCAGTATGCATAGAGGAGGAGACTGAGACATAGATTGTCTTACATTTCGTTTTCTATTATCTTGATATATGAAAATCGATCACATGTGAATTAGTCCCAGAAACGAGTCAACCCATTTCCTTATGTCTACTTTTTTAATTCATTTTTTCTCTTTTCTCGGTGAAGAAATGCACCACCATCTTTTTGTATTTTTACCTGAACAGAAGTGCAAAAATTAAAAAAAACTGGAATCATCAATTGTGAATTTTGTTCAACAGACATAAGAATTAATCACTCAGGTTTCATTTTTAGATGCCTGTCCAAGCATAACTGTTGAATTTCCTTTCAAGTTATGAGCTGGAATTATTCTTTTGACGTTATGACAATGCTGTTGTTATATTCTAAGGTGTTAAATATGCGTTTAGGATTGGAGGTGAGGCATTTCTGTTCGATAATTATGATTATTAACCAACATCATCTTAGTAGTGCCCCTTGTATCTCGAAAAGATGAGGGAAACTGAAAACACACTGTATTTCATAGCTGCAGGTTGCTATTAAAGGCCAAATACACTACAGAACTCCAGTCTCCTTTCTTGGTTTATAAATGCTTCTTCACAATATTCGAAAGTCTTGATAGTCATAGTAATCTTGAGAATGGATTTTGAGAAGAAATAAAAGTGTAAATTTGTAGAAAATGGACTGGTTACAGTTCTTCAGTGGAAAAAGAAACAGCCATCTTTAGCTGTTCTTTTAATAAACAGTTCAAAACACATAGGGGCATAATGATGCCAGAGGCTAAATAATTGTGTGACGTTCAAATATTGTGTCTTTAATGTTTTTTTTTTAATCATACGAAACTGGAGTTGTTTCATGTATTGTTAGAAAAAACTTTGGGTATTTTTTCTTCTTGTTGTAAAAAATTTACCATTTTCTGGATTTTATTTTGTTTCTTTTGTGTAACATATTTTACAAAAACTTGACCAAGGTAAAATGTTTCATCGACAGCCTATATGGCTGAATATTCGTGTGAAAGAGTGGTGTAATGTGGCTGAATGACATTGAGAACTCTAGAAGCTATGAGCATTAGGCATGCTTTTAATGATTCAATGTGTGCTTCACAACAAGTTTGACTATGTTTGCTTATTTTTCCTTTTCCCCACTTTTTTTGGTCCTTGCCAATTTCCTTGCGATTTTTTTTTGTTGCTTCAGAGATTGGATCTTAGGGGACACAAAGTTCGTAGTCTTAATGCAAGTGGGGTGAACTTAACACAAAATCTAGAGGTAAACATGCGCTATCTGGATGCATTGGTGCTTATATTTGCTAACCTTAGTGACAGAGAATGTTAACTGAAACTTGTGCTTGGCAGTTTGTTTATCTCAGAGACAATCTCCTTCATACATTGGAAGGAATTGAGATACTGAAGCGTGTGAAGGTGTGTTTCATGTTTCATCATGATTCCATTTCTTTTTACAACACTACATGGCCATTTTCTGTGCATACAACTTTTGAATTAGCAAAATTCAAAACTTGCCAAAGTTCCGCATTAGACATGTCTGTTTGCAAATAAAAGTAGCTTAGTTACTGATAATAGACAATGCTGCTTTTGCAGGTCCTTGATTTGAGTTTCAATGAGTTCAAGGGGCCTGAGTTTGAACCTCTTGAGAATTGCCAGGCCCTTCAGGTTTGTTTCTCATGTCCATTCATCTCTTAAGTTTCATGATTAGATATACTGTAGACTGTGATGGTTCATTTAATAAGGTGATGAAATATCTATAACCTGCAGCAACTCTATCTTGCTGGGAATCAAATCACGTCACTTGTAAGCCTTCCTCAGCTTCCTAACCTGGAGGTAAGCATTTAAATTGTTTAAGTCTTGCTGCTCAGCTATTGTAATTCATGATTTACAATGGACTTCTTTGTCTGCACTCAAAGTAATTAGTGGTTTGATATCTTTCTTTTTATTTCAAGTTTCTTTCGGTTGCTCAAAATAAGTTAAGGTCTCTGTCAATGGCTGGCCAACCTCGACTACAGGTGTGCAAGTTGTCTAACAATACTCCAGCATTTACAAAGTCATGATTGAATCATTTTCTTCAACTTTTTCACATGTATTTTTTTCTCTAGGTATTAGCTGCCAGCAAAAACAAAATAACAACTCTGAAGAGCTTCCCACATCTACCTGTCCTTGAGGTTAGTTTTAAGTCTAATTCTGTTCTTTTAACTTTTGGAGCATGGGACAGGGTTGCTAAAATGGTCTTGTATTTTCACATTCTTTACTGCCTTGCCAATCCTTCTGTTTCCTTCCTTGTAGTTTTGTTTGGGTTCATACACCTGTAGCTAGTTTCAGAGTGCAATTAATTGATTAATACTGACACAAGTAATTTGTCTGACAGAAAAATTGATATGATTCTCTTACTTGACAGAGATAATGCTTTAAATCACTCGTGAATATTTCACACTAAGGTTTAGAAATCATGAAGTATTTTGCAACTATTCACGAGTTTGTCTCAAAGCTTTCTTGTGCAATGTAAATAAATAATGGACCATTAGAGGTTGTTAGAGAATAATATAAATCATATTTTAGGATCTCATTTAATAGTTTAAGCTATTGGATTAAATTCGTTTTTTAACATGGTATCAGAGTTTTGACGATCAAGTGGTCACAAGTTCGAATCTCATTATCTCTATATATGTAATAAAAATTAAGCACAAGGTAATTTGGACCTGTGCAAGTTTTAAACCGAAAGAGCTTTTACTTGAAAGGGTATGTTAGAGAATAATATCAATCATATCTTGGAACTTCACCTAATAGCTTAAGCTAATGAATTGAATTGATTCTTTGATAGAGATATATTATTTTCATCATTAAGATTTCTTTATCTTTTACTATGTTAAAAAAAATAATTCCTCATGTTTAAGAATATTTAAGGTTAATATGGTGAGATGACAATGCCTAGGGTTATGGACTGTCTGAAACATGTTGCTCATTTTCTTAAACCCAAAAGCAAGAGTACATATGTGACATTCTCAATATTGTGTTGTGTTGCAGCATTTGCGAGTGGAGGAGAATCCTATACTTAAGATGCCCCATTTAGAAGCAGCCTCAATTTTGCTTGTTGGTCCTACCTTGAAAAAGTTTAATGATAGAGGTATTCTGTGTCATATTTCAAATGCCTTTATACAAGATTGAATGATATGTTTTTTCCTCATACACAGAACATGCATCTGCATTTGCTTTCAATTTCCTTTGTTTCTTATTTTTTTCTCCGCCTTAAAATAGGTTTTTACTTTATTAGGTTTTCTTGCTTTGGAGATACTTTGTTACTTTTCTTCATTGTCTTCTAAACTTGGAAATTCTAATAGATCTTTCCCGAGAAGAGGTTGCAATTGCAAAACGTTATCCAGCATGCACAGCGTTGTGCATTAGATATGGTTGGGAGCTTTGTCGCCCTGAGAAAGCAGCAGGTATGTATTTTGCAAAACATTCTTTGTTGGTGCATGGTTGGGACTTAAGACACTACATCAAATAATCATCACATCTCTATTGATGTTGATTTTGTCTGGATCAGGGGAGAACCCCCTATGTTAGATAGTTGATTTTTATGTACTATAATCATTTTATTGTGCTTAATTTGTTATAGGAGGGTGATTTTTCATACTGCACACTTATGCTGTATGCAAGTATCAACTTCACGAGATATCTAATGGACAACTAGCTAGGTTTGCATAGTTTTATTAATTGATTGCATTTGTTTTTTGGTGGATATTAGAATTTTTATA
The DNA here is from genome assembly GCA_018804465.1 of Populus tomentosa. Taxonomy (NCBI): domain Eukaryota; kingdom Viridiplantae; phylum Streptophyta; class Magnoliopsida; order Malpighiales; family Salicaceae; genus Populus; species Populus tomentosa. The sequence goes on from CM031969.1 coordinate 34,528,595, forward strand.
TTATTTTCTATTTGCTAGCTAATTTTTTTATTCAATCATCTATTAGATGGTTTTGGTTTTGTTTTTGTTTTTTTTTACCATTCTTTTGAGGTTACATTAGAGTTTTGTTGTTCATATAAAAGCTCCCTGTTCTCCTTTTACTTCTTGGTTTCTTTCCTTTCTTCTATCATCTCTGCTCTGATTCTCCTATCCTCTTTCTCCATGACTGAATGCTTAATCACAGCAATGATGAAGGCCATGGCTCTGAAATCAATAACCTAAGGGCTTATTACCTGAGTGTGGACGTGCTAACTCATGTGTGCTGTGCATGCCACATGAATTTGTACATGATGAATAAAAGTAAACGGGATCTTTTAAATTAGTTATGAAGAGGGTAATCAATATTCTAGGTTCAATTAGGTACATGCCATGGTACTTTATTCCACCTTCATCACATGTGAATTTCCAAACAAAATAAATATTCAATAAGGATTCAGTAATATTCCCCATTAACAAAAGACTGTTCCACATGTCAATAGTGCATGGTATTGAAACAAATGCCATTCAAATAGGTGAGAGATGATAATTTTCCCTTAAATGCTCTTTCGTGGTGTTTCCTCAGAGGAACAGAAAGTAGCTGATATGATACAATGCCAAACATCTTTTGCTTCCCTATATGGGAACAATACCTCTCACCATGCATTCATGCCCACCTCAATTATACCTGCAATAAATTTCACAGCTTCATGCTCCAACTCCATAAGCACTTATCTGACACACATGTTAAGCAACAGAAGGCAATTGACAAATGTGGCTGTTACTTTACACAACAAAGACCAGTCCACTCGTTGTATTACATTTGTATCAACATGCTGAACAATTCTTCACTATGTCTGCCTCACTGTCACAAAATCAAGCATAAAAGAACTTATGTCTGATTAACACCTCTATCTAGCTCTTGTTTTGATTCTTTGATTGCTTTGCAAAGGCTACTGAGCAGGCAATGTAATCAGAATTAATACATAGTTAATGTGTTCACGTTGAGGAAATAGCTGGACCTCCAAAGACTATGAAACATATACCAAGCTATAAGGCAACATAAGCAAGGGTGACTTTGTGGATCTCCACTGCCATGTTACATAACACTATGTGAATATTAGGCTGCTGTGACGTGTGAAGCTATCTTGCAACTAGTATTTATTGTTGATCATGCCAATTCATGAAGGTTCCTTTATGAAATTTTTTGAATTGAACTGTGGTCTGCTGAACAGATTCAACCTTTTGCTTTCTATATGAGCAATGGAAAGAGCATTTCCCTCCAGGCTATCTGCTCAAAGATGCGTTGGTAGATCAACCTTTTGAAGAAGACGCTTGCCACTGCCACTTTGTTTTTGTTCAAGACAACAATCTAAGTGCCGATCCACAGTTAGTCTTAAAGTATCAATGGTTTGTGGAAGAAAGAGCACTTTCAAGCTTTTCTGCTATCCCTGATGCCACTGGAGAGGTAATTGATTCCTGCCATATAATGAACGTTTGAGCAGACATCTTCATTTTTTGCCATGCTAATAACATCATATGATGACCAGGTATACTGGCCAAAGCATGAAGACATTGGTAAATTTCTGAAAGTGGAGTGCACTCCCATAATGGGAGAAATAAAGTATCCTCCTGTTTTTGCCATATCTTCACGAGTTTCACCTGGTATGTTTTGTTCCTATTTTTTTTTTTGTAAATGGATGGTTGATATTGGATAAATTGCATGTTAATTTAGCTTCCAATTTATTAAAATGATGTTATTTATTTTTATCTGGATAGTTTTGTAATTTGTACTTGTTGATTCACATCAAAGTGGCATCGCACTCATTATAGAGAAGCCCTTTTAAAAATGCAGAAACAGACAAACATACATGCAAACATTTAAGAAATTATAGGTTCTGTTATTATCAGTCAGAAAGAGTATGGTATAAAATACATGATAACTTTTCCTTTAATCTAACGTTTTTTCAATCTTTTCTTCAACCATGTAACTCGCATTATACTGTCTTTCAACCTCACTTTTCCACATTATAAAGGAAATGGAATTCCAAAGGTTGTGAACCTTGAAGTGCAAGGAGAGTTGGTGGAAGGAAATGTTATCAAAGGCTATGCTGAGATTGCATGGTGTGGGGGGACTCCGGGGAAAGGTGTTGCAAGGTAAGGTTGATAACATGGTTTCAGGATATACGTACCCAAAGTCAAAATATGCAATTTAAGTATACTATTCCCATTTTCAGTTGGCTGAGGAGAAGATGGAATAGCAGCCCGACGGTTATTGCTGGGGCAGAAGATGAGGAGTATCGTTTAACTCTAGATGACATTGATTCAAGTTTGGTTTTTATGTACACGCCAGTCACAGAAGAAGGAGCCAAAGGGGAACCTCAATATAAATATACTGATTTTGTTAAAGCAGGTGTGTAGGAATAAAATTTTTGATCAGTTAGGTACTTTCTGTTTTCTCTTCTTGTTCTTTTTCTTTTTTTAATTCTAGATTTTATAAATTCCCTATTTGAACATATGCCCAGTTCTGTTACCAGGGGAGGATCCCAAAGAAATATGCCAAGAGAAAAGAGTGACCCACTCCAAGACGTATATTGAATTTAATCAAAATGAGTTTCCTTTGGTCAACTATTTTTGGCATCCATGACAATTGATATTCTTTGTTCTGAGAGTTTTTATTGGTGCATGTGAACTTTCTTTATGAAATAAAAATCATTTCATACTTTCCATTTCAGATGCACATCTCCTTGCTTAATGTAGGTACATTTAGTACGATTCCTTGAAAAGGCGAGGGAGTATTCTCTCATTTATTCAAATTCATTGAATGTACCTGAAAATTGTACTTTTTAAATCAAGAGTGATGAAATATTCTCATATTTTGCATTACCAACTTTTTTTATGCTCAACAATTATAATTAATTCAATAGTGGAAGTGATTCCTCTAGCCTCAAACAGTTGACTTGAGAATTTAGTTAGAATTTCATAGAAAACGCAGAATGCTTGATCTCATCCTCATCCTCTGACTTTTGACTCTCTTGAGTAGTCATATCTATAATTGATAAATAGTTTCTCCATTTACTTTTAAATGCAAATAGCATGGCATTGGATACTGAAAAATTATGTTATGTTTCATTGTGATAGCTCCTCCATCGGTCAGTAATGTTCGAATTATTGGAGATGTTGTTGAAGGAAATATCGTAAAAGGAGTTGGGAATTACTTTGGGGGGAAAGAAGGTCCCAGCAAGTTTGAATGGTTACGTGAGAATATGAACACTGGGTAAGTGTACTCATTATTTCATGCTCTACTCTGCTATTCTTATTCTCTTGATGTTGTTTTTTATTCTTGTCGTAAGAGCTTACACTTCAGTTGGTTTTATGCCCATAGCATTTCATATCCAAAGCCTTCTTTACTCCTTGTCTGTTTCCAACTTGGGTTTGGATTGTTTCTGTGTATTCTAGGGGATGCACCGCTGTTTCATTTCAAGTTTTGTTTTTTGGTAGAGGTTATTTCAATCTTCTTGGCTGTTTTTTCTATTCCTAGAGATTTTGTATCCATATCAACTGGTACATCTGAGTATGCTTTGACCAATGAGGATGTTGGGCGACACTTAGCTTTTGTGTATTCACCCATTAATTTTGAAGGTAGGTCCACTAACTTTTTTGTTGTTGAAGATATAACAAACATGTTTGCTCATCATCTGGATTTCTAATATATTATATTAAAAAACTTTGCATAATAATTTGCACTCTTTGCAGGACAGGAAGGGGAATCTGTTACAATATTGTCTCTCCCAGTGAAGCGAGGTAGATTGAAATAATGATGACAAATTTTGTCATGATTATTTTTATTGTTTTCTTCTGCCGGGGGGGTGGGCTGGTCATTCATTCTTAGTGAAAAATGTCTGATAGATTTGAAGTTCATATCAGTTGGCAAGTAATGGGTCTTTTGCTAGAATAAATTCAATTATGGACCTCTTTCAGTCCGTGGTACCCTAATTCAAAATAACTGAAGCGAATGTGCTAGTTTAAATATAAAAAAGTAGATTCACTTTTACTCATGAAAATGGAAACTAGTCAATGTCTCAGCATAGTTCAATATAAATGTACGAGTAGTTCTTGTTAAGTGTCCTCGGTAAGTATATACTCTTTGAATTTGGTATGGTTCTCTAGATTCTATTCTTGATAACAATGTTACAATGTGAATTAGCTTTAATGAAGTTCCTTGTATAATAGTTTTCTTCCATTGCTAGTAATATTTTTTACAGTATTTTGTTGTTGGGTATCTTTGTTATGTTTTTGCAGTTTATAATGTTGCATAAAGGTTCTAACTTCCATATTCGTAGTGATGGTTTTCTTTTTCCTGATCTCAGCTCCTCCAAAAGTAAAGAATGTGAAGATAATTGGTCATTTACGAGAAAACAGTAAGGTCACTGTAACTGGAACTGTCACTGGAGGAACTGAAAGTTCTAGCAGAGTTCAGTGGTTTAAAACAAGTTCTTTGACATTGGATGGTGAGAATAGTCTAGATGCATTGAGCACTGCAAAAATTGCAAAGGTGGGTAAATCTGTATGCCTGTATATGCGCACATAAATAATGAATCAGTGTCTTTTTTAGCTTTATTTTTGTTACATAATTATAGTTGAACTTTTGCCGTAATTTAGGCATTCCGCATACCCCTAGGAGCAGTTGGCTATTACATTGTTGCGAAATATACTCCTATGACTCCAGATGGTGAATCTGGAGAACCAGCATATGCTATATCAGAAAAAGCAGTTGAGAGTAAGTAAATCTCTTCCCTCTGCCTTGCAAAAGAATGTTGAATATGGATTTGATACAAATTAAATTTCTTTTTTGAAATTCACATCTACTACATATAATTTATTCACTTCTTTCAGCTCTTCCTCCAAGCCTAAATTTCTTATCAATTTCGGGCGACTACATTGAAGGTGGAATATTGACGGCATCATATGGCTATGTAGGTGGTCATGAAGGAAAAAGTGAATATAATTGGTATCTTCATGAGGTAAACACTTAAATCTAAACCATGTGTGCTACAACCTCAATTTTTTTTTGTAATGTTGATTTCTTTTTCACTTGTTTGGACCTGTTTTCCTAATGATGATTAGATGAGATTGAAGTTTTGTTAACATGCTTGCTAGAAGAACTTTAGCATATAAGAGAAGTTGCTTTCGTAATCATGCAACTGAAATCATTCTTGTATTTGATGCTCTTCTACCCATTTAGGAAAATCATCTTCATGATATCCTTCTTTTATTTCCTTGAATGTATTCTTACATATAAACCAAAATGGAATCATTCATCAATTGAAAGAAAAAAAAGAACTTCCCTCATTTTCACAATTGAATTTTTGATCTTTAATTTTGTTCAAATAGGTGTCCATTCATTTTATTTCGCAGATCCATGTTAGTCAAATGTTGGTACATCTATTAAGTGATGACATGAACACTGCCATCTAAGATACTATTAGGGATGATGTCATTAACGAGGTGCCACATCAGCAAGTAAATGGGAGGGAAAATTTCCTCTGAAACCTAATTGGAAATTAAAAAATAATAATTATTAAATATGTATGAATTAAAAAATTATTAAATATATATAAATTAGAAAATTTCCTTCCAAATCTGGTGTGTATATATATATAACAATTATTATTTTAATTATTTTAATTTATATATATATATATTTAACATTTAGTTTTTTTTTATATTTAATAATAATTATTTTCTAATTTTCAACTAGCTTTTGGAAGTAAGTTTTCCATCCATTTACTTGATGTGACATCTCATTAGTGATATTAGCCCAAAATGTTATTTTATGTGTTAGCGTTCATGTTATCATTTTATGGACACGTTAACATTTGCTAACATACATCCACTTAGACATTTTATTATGCAAAATAAAAAGATTAAACACCTTTTTGAACAAAATTAAAAGTTGGACACTCAATTGTGAAAATCAAATAAGTTCAAACACTCAAAATTGTGTTATCCCATTAATTTTTTTTTTTATTGATCTACAACTATACCTATATGTATCCCTTAGTATGTGCCGTATTTACATGTTGCAGCCTTGGTAGAATTTCAAATTTTTCTTTATTCATATTGACTGGCTGGTATTTTTATTATTTTCGGAAAACAAATGTAGCTATTTATGTTTTCCATGTTGTGTGGATTGCATTGCGTACTAGAAGAATGGGCATTAGAGGCTTCACAAGGCTTTTCTGAAGCTGGTTATAGGTTTTTTTTCTACCCAGCTTGTAGGTTTACAACTCATTCTGCAAGGTGTAGCATTTTCTGTTTTGTTTTTAACTATGTGCTATTTGCCATATAAATTCTCAATAGTCTTTTTTGCATCTCTAGAAAAATGTAGATATTTGGAATTTAATCATTTGAGTCTGAGCGAACCATGCTTCAATTACTGGTGTTCATTTTTGTTTTGTTTTTGTGCTTGTGTGTTCTAGAATATATATCTTGTAATGTTATCAGGTTTTATGTACTAAATGATTTTCTTGTCTCCTATTAGCTTTATTTCTTTGTTTTTTTTTTTTTTTTATTATTATTATTTCTTGAAATCCATTTTATTGCTCCGTCTGTTTTAAGAAAATTTGAGTATCACTTTATCTAGTAACAACAACAATCGAGCCTCAATCCCAAACTAGTTGCGGTTAGCTATTTGGATTCTTTTGCGCCATTCCACACAATTATCCCTTTATTTAGAAATGTTGTCATAATGAATTGAGCTTTTTGTTTTCTGTTTCCTTTTAGTTGTAAATTATAAAATTACTGTACGTGTCTGATTCATTTTATTCATTTTTTTTTTCAAGAATTACACTTATACTAACTTTAACTGTTGTTTGAAATTTTCAGTTTGAAAGTGATACTGGATCCTTGATACTCGAGGGTTCTGGAGTTCTTCAATGTCGTGTTACTAGAGATGCAATTGGTAAATTCATATCTTTTCAGTGCGTTCCAGTTCGTGATGATGGAATAGTAGGCGAGCCAAGAACTTGCATGGGGGTAGAACGTGTTCGACCAGGTAAGTTTCTTGTCTCAGGTTTTGACAATTTTGCTTACTTGTCCAAGTCTGTGAACCAAGAAGATTAAGCAGAATAATTTTGCAATTAATGTAAATCACAATATGTAAATCAGAATTATTCAGTGAAGTTTTTCCATTAGCAATAAAACTAAAGTTTTTAGGTGAAGGCCAATGGTTTATTTTTATTTCTTAGCCTGCACTCTCTCAAAGTTTATTGGCATTTTAAGCACAATTCCGCTACTACTTTTTGTTGAAATTAATCTGTAAATAAATGGAGTTACTAGGATTTGAATTCATGATATTTAGGATCATATTAAAAATAATTTAACCTAAAAGTGTAAGCTGGTAAATTGAGGTTGAAGATAAAATTTTGAATTTTATGAAAATTGTAGTGAACGTATATTAGTTTCTTTTGGTTCTAGTTCTATGGATTTAACTATCTGTTGAGAATACTAGCCAATACTTATGTTTAAACTGATTTATTGTTTCTGTTTCAAACTTATTTCCTTACGCCAAGTTTTCTTTGATGATTAGGAAGTCCAAGATTGCTTTCTCTACAAATAGTTGGAACTGCTATTGAAGGAACTATGCTAACTGTTGACAAAAAATATTGGGGAGGGCAAGAGGGGAATTCAGTTTTCCGTTGGTTTCGGGTAATTATTTCTTCATGCATGTATGAACTTTGTAAATTTCTCATATTTGAAGGGAAATTGCCATATTTCCACGTGACATTGTGTAGCAAAAAGGAGGAACATCACGTCATGGTAGAATTGGCATTTTTCTGCTAGATCTGATTGTCGACTGCTGTATGCTTCATTCACCAAGCTATTGTTTTGCAGACTAGCTCAGATGGCACTCAAATTGAAATTCGAGGTGCTACTACTGCATCATACGTGCTTTTAGTTGATGACATTGGCTGCTTTGTCTCGGTTTCTTGTGAGCCTGTGAGAAGTGATTGGGCTCGTGGTCCTATAGTACTTTCTGAACAGATGGGACCTATTATACCTGGTATGGGATTTATTTCCGTTGTTGCACCCTTTTTTTTTGGCAGCATTTTTATAAACTTGTAAAGCATTTAGTTTTGAGGTTTAATGTCCCCCCCCCCCCCCCCCCCATCCTATTTACTACTTAATGTTATGAGTGTAATAATTGACTCAACAAGGTCTAGTTTTGTGATTCTATCTTTAAAATCTTGTGCAGGTCCTCCAAATTGCCAATCATTGGAGTTTCTAGGATCAATGATTGAAGGACAACGCTTGAGCTTTGTTGCATCTTATAGTGGAGGGTGAGAATTCTAGCTAATAATTTATCCTTTTCTTTTATTGGCATTAGTGACCTATTTGTTTTTGTTAGAGTAATATAAATTATATCTTAGGATCTTATCTAACAACTTATGCTTTTGAGTCAAGATAGTTCTTTGATATAATCTTAAAACCTTATTCACCAAGCAGTCACGAGTTTAAATCTCACAACTTTAATTTAATTTGATAAAATTAAACAAAAATAGTTGTAAGTCTGCAAACTTGAAAGGCTTTCACTTGAAAGGATGTATTAAAGAATAATATAAATTAATCTTAAGGTCTCACCTAATATTTGTCTAAAATTATAGTCTTTTCTGAATTTCAGAGAGAAGGGGGATTGCTTCCATGAATGGTATAGAGTGAAAAGTGGTGGTATCAAGGAGAAATTAAGTGAAGATGGTAAGTTTTTGTCAAGCAATACTGAATATAATTTTTTTTTTTTTTACCAATTTGTTTTGTCTTCTTGAAATCACTCACTAGATACTAAATATCTTTTTAACATATTGCAGAGTTTCTTGATTTGACTTTAAAGGATGTCGGTAAACACATTGAACTTGTTTACACTCCAATTCGCAAAGATGGTGCAAAAGGAAGCCCTCAGACCATATTATCTGATGTTATTGCACCCGGTGAATCATACTTTCATAATTTAGGATTTATAAGACGCATCTATAATCTTTTTTATGGACTTCAACATCTTTGAAATTATTGCCTACAATAAAATAAAAATAGTTGCAGTTTTTGTTCATCTAAAAAGGATCTTTGGACCTGATTGGACTGCCCAAATTATTGTTATGATTGCTTGATAATTAGATTACATAAGGCGATGGTATATAATTCTCTAAAAGTGCTGCATCCTTACATCAAATTTTTACTTTGTGATCTAAATTAGTTTTGGAAAAGCTACTCTTGAGGAAAAGCTTTGCAAGGACTCATGGACTGACTTTGAGTTGTGGACCTTGGGGTTATTATAAATTATTGTTGCCATGTTTGCATGATATGTAGGTTACATAAAGGGCAATTCATAATTCTCAAGAAGGCACATGCGTTTACATTAATTTTTGCTTGCATGAATATAAATTAACATCGGAAAGATGCTTTTGATGGAAAGCTTTGGAAGGGCATACATATTGAGTTGGTTGTTATCATACACCAACATCTCTTCCTGCCATCTGAGTAGCAAGAAACAATTGGAACTAATTTGATAATGTTTCAATCTGCAAACTGATCTGATTAGTTCTCTTGTTTTGCTACACCCATTGTTCTTGCCACTTGCTTTGTTGATCAGCCATTGATTCATGAGATTCCTCGTTAAGGCCTTGCATTCTTTCATCCAACCTCTTGCAATGTTCTCTAACATTTTTCAATTTGTGATTTTCCACCATCTTGATTGGATCTTAGAGCTCTGATACCAATTATTAGGCTTCAACCTTAACAAGTTACTACTAGAAAGGAATAAGGGAAAAGAAGAAGTAGAACAAGAAGAAGAAGAGAAGAGTTGATACATAAATTGTTACTTCATTCATTGCCTGCCCTCACTAATCTCATACAGTCTTATTTATATCTGACTTGCCTCTAATTTCCTGTAACTACCTTCCTAATTGCTACTAACTGAATCAGCTAATTTCAATTCACATGCTAATTTCAAGCCAATGTTATGCTATAACAAATTTTTTGCTGCAACCACTTCTTTCCAAAGCCAAGGTTCGTAACAAATTAGTTCTTATTGGTTTTCAATGGCATACACTGCTTGGATTGTAGTTCACTTCTCTGTTCTTGTATTGAGACTTCACCTATCCTTATTAACGTTTTGATACAATAAAAGGCTTTTGAAATATATACAAAAAAATTGTAAGTTTCTTTGCTTTTTGTTAATGTATCTTTAGCCTCTGTCTTCTAACTTGGGAATGCTGCTTCATTACATTCCTAATTTAAGTTATTGAATCTAATTTGATATTTTAGTGTTTTCAGTACCGATTCTTTTTAGCAATTTTGTTGTCCTATAAAAATGCGATTGTACTCAAATATATTTCTTCTATGTTAATATTTTTAAACAGCTGATCCAGTGGGATTGGAACTTGTGATTCCTTATTGCTACGAGGACAAGGAAGTTACCCCACAAAAAACATACTTTGGTGGACAGGAAGGTGCTGGAGAGTATATTTGGATCCGAACAAGGAACAAGTTAAATAAATCTGAATTGTTGGATATAGCAAATGCTGGTGATCATGTTCTTATATGTGGTAAAACCCTGTAAGTACATATATAATACACTGGGTTCCAAGAATTGAGAATGTTAGACCCATATTAACCATAAATTTCTGAGATTAATGTGCACTCGTGGTAGGGCATATACTCCATCAATTGAAGATGTGGGAGCTTATTTGGCTCTGTACTGGCTGCCTACTCGTGCAGATGGCAAGTGTGGAAAGCCTTTGGTCTCAATTTCCAACTCTCCAGTTGACCCTGGTACTCATTCATACTTTTAAATTCATATGTTCCTTGACAATGGTCAACTCAAATACCTACCTTTTTATGCAAGGCTACAGATAGCCTTATGCCTTCCATAAATTTCATCACAGGTGCATGCATTTTGGTTTTCTGTTAATCATGTAATGAACCTACCATATTTTGGCTACCTTTTGAACTGTGGTACAATTGATTAAATTTTGAATTACATACACTCCATTCATTATACCAATCCATGCTCTGGCCCAAGTTATGCCAAGATGTTGCATTTATTTAGTTCTTTTCCTTAAATTTTGCTCTTTAACATGTGAAATTAATATCACATGGCAGCGCTTCCGGTAGTTTCTAATGTTCATGTGAAGAAGCTGCCTTCGGGTGTTTATGCTGGAGAAGGAAAGTATTTCGGTGGGCATGAGGGATTGAGCCTCTTCAGCTGGTATAGAGAGACAAACGATGGAGCTGTCATTCTTATTGAGGGGGCAACCTATAGAACTTATGAGGTCACAGATTCAGATTACAATTGCCGTTTATTGTTTGGGTAACTGCTTTTTTATTTTTATTTTATTTTTTAACCATGGTATCTGCTGGCAGAAAGTGCTTTAAAGTTTAAACTAATTATTTATTGATTTACCAAACCTTTGAATGTTTACTCTATAACACTTTTCCCATATTCCTTTGGTTATTAAGCCTATATAACAGTATATCCTAATGTGTCTCACTGTTTTTCTTAGATACACACCTGTTCGTTCAGATTCAGTTGTAGGTGAGCTTAAGTTGTCTGAGCCTACTGGCCTTGTTCTTCCAGGTGTGTATTTTGGGAAAGAATGCGTAACATCATTTTGCATCTACTTGGTAAATTGTGAGCACATTTTTTACTGTAGATGTTGACTAAGTTGGACCAGTTGACCTTATTACTAGTTCATGTGTTCCCCAACTCTTTAGTTGTGTTGTTGTGTTGATTCTGTTTTCTTGTAGATCAAAATGCTGCAAATTTTCCCTCAAAATTTTATGTTGCTTTTCAAACATTACATAGAGAATGAAGGTAGGTGATATTATATTATAGTTAACAGGGGTTAATATTGTCTCAATTACCCTGCTTTTTGTGTAAGAGAATGAGAAGTCTCCAAAGATAAATTGTAAATTTAAGGGAGTGAGTCTCCTAGATATTTGGTGTTGTGCTCTTCTGATTTTTTTTAAACACAATTACATGGAGTTCATTGTAGAGAAATAAAGAATTTATTGTTCTTGAACAACAACCTTCAGTAAGTAGGCTTTAGCCTTGTGCTATTATCATCTCATTGTAGTACTCATTTTTTTAGATTAGTACTATCATTTAATATATCATTTGTGAAAGTGTACTCTGAATGGATTTAGAGCCTGAGATTGTGGTAGTGGTTGTGGTTCAAAGAGCTTTTCATTTAGAAATGCTCAAAATGATGTGTTTTTTTATTTTTTAAAAATTATTTTTGAGATCAGCACATTAAAATAATATGAAAACATAAAAAAAAATAATTTAATTTTGAACCTCGTTTCTAAACACGCCTTTAATTCAATCGACCTCAACTCCGAACTAGCTAGGAAAGTTGGTGAAGTCTGGAAAAGGATACGCGTCTGGGATTTGTACTTTGATCTAAATTAGAAAGTGTGGAGATCATATCCTTTTGGAATCTGTTTCTAATTTGAGTTGGGAAATATGAATGTTGCATGTTGTTAAAAGTTTGGATTTTATTCTTAAATTTAATTAGAAAAAACATGGATTGTATTTGCTTGAGTTTGTTAATTCCTATGTTGCTTGAGTTCTGGTTTTCATGAGAATATTACTTGCATTAAGGGATTATAAAGGGGGTCCACAAAAATGTTATTCATACTTCATAGTTTGTTAATCCCACTTCATAATGTACTTCTATCACTTACATAGACCAAGATGCTGTAAAATGTATTCTTCGCATATGATAATATTAAATGTTGATATTACATTTTTATTTATAAAATATAGTTAATTGACAGTCTTCTTTTTAGAAATCAGTATTTACATTTTACCTCTCTTTTTTTTATTATTATCTAACATCAAATTTAATTTCTTCGAAAAAAAATTCACTCATACTACATTCTTTTTCCTTGTTAAAGAATTTTATTTGTGTTTCCAAATAATATCCACCAATTGAATAATTATTTCAAAAAATATAAGAGTAATTAAAATTTTGAAAATTTCATTTTTTATATACTTCTTGCTCTATTTGAATTGATTTTGATTTAAGTGATTGGAAAATAATATTTTAATAAAATTTGATTCTATGAAAATAAGATACTCCATATTTATTTTAAAGATGAAGTGAAAGTGGGATTAACATTTTATTAGTGGAAAAAATATTATAAGAATACCTTTTCTTTTACATTTCTACTTTTTCATTCCTTGCTTGCTTTCTTAGGAGTTGGTGTAACTTAGTATCCTTCAAACCTTGCTCCATTACAAACTTGTGATTCAACTTCTAATGACAATCAAGATTTATTACTATTGTTGTTCAAAAACTTTTGATGGTAACAATAAATAACCCAACTTTTATACATAGTAAAATCAGTTGTCTTGCTAATTTCACGAGCTCTGGTTCCTCTTGAATTATTATTATTATTATTTTGCTAATTGGAATAGTGAATTAATCTAGACAAAATCTATGAGAAAGGCAGGACTAGCTCCTAAACCTTTGCAAGAGCAATCCATGTGCTTAAGTCATTCATCTTCCCAAAAAACTTATAAAGTTCTTAGTTCAAAGTAATTTTGGTGAATAAGGCCTCTTGTTCTCTTTTGTAGGCAAGTGGAACCTTAGTATCCTATCTGGAGCTCTGTTGATATACAGCTGCATTTTTCCCTAATCATGTCCCCCATCTTTGATTATTTACTTTCCTTGTTGAATGACATTCTTCTCTTCCAGTCTATTGCTGATATTGACATGGTTGCCGAACATTATTATGTTATGCTCTCTTGGATACTGCATTGTGGCTTCATCTCATTGGGAGCATCATGCAAATTAAACTATATTGCTTATTTTCCCTAGAACTTCCAAAAGTGGAAATGGTTTCTCTCACTGGCAAGGCAATCGAAGGTGATGTACTTACTGCTGTTGAAGTGATCCCAAAGAGAGAAACCCAGCAATGTGTTTGGAGCAAGTACAAGAAAGAAGTCAAATATCAATGGTGAAATGCTAAATTCTCTTGTCAGAGTTTTTCTTCTATGATTTTAGATATTCTAACAATAACCCTTACTGTTAGGCATTCTTTTTCTAAATCATAAGCAAAAATATAGAAAAAATCATAGAAGTGTTTTAAACTTCTAACAACAGCCAATAAAAGTTGGATTTTTATGAATGGTAAGTACAATTGAAGTGTTTTAAACTTGTTCAACTTACATGAGCAACATGAATCTACTTCGATTTTTCTTTTTATTGGAACCAAAATTCTTATCTAGACATGCTTAAACGAAGTTATTTCTGTTGGGAATCTACGTAAATAGCTGCCAAAATTGCTATGGCATAATTTCCGTTTACTTGTGAAATGGCTTGCATAACAATTGATGGCTGGTTTTTGTTTCAGAATATGGCATTTATGCAATGAAGTCACAAATATTTCTAGTCTTTTGAATTTCATCATAGGTCCTTGTCTATTGTCATTCTCGTATTTGACACAGATGCTGCAGGTTCTGCTCATCAGTGACAGGGGATAGCAACTCTTTTGAGCACTTGCCTGCACAACGCTCCTGCTCTTACAAGTTGCGGTTAGAGGACATTGGTAGATGCTTCAAATGTGAATGTGTTGTGACGGATGTCTTTGGAAGGTCAAGTGAGCCAGCATATGTTGAGATTGGTCCTGTATTGCCAGGTTTGAAGTGCAATCACTTGACTTGAAACTATGTTTTTTCTTGGTCAGTGGAAATTATTTTAATTTTTAATCTGTTTTCATTGATTTGATTTCAAACTTGTGTTATCACTCCATGAGATGCGTGTTCGTGCTTATTCTGATTGCTTGTGAATTTTAAGCAACACAATTTAATTTCTTGATTTAATTGCTCCAACTGTACTTTTCTGACACTTTTGGCTAGCTAGTGAATGTCTACAAGAATTGACTATAAATCACAAATATTGCAATTATTTCAACATGCATGGATGTCTTTCTATTCAGGTTAAAGTGCTATCACTTAATTCAAACGCTGTAAAAGCAATGTTATGCATCTATCTCTGTGTTTAATTAAAAGTGAAATCCTATCTTATATATGTGTGTGTGTGTGTGTGTGTGAGAGAGAGAGAGAGAGAGAGAGAGAGAGAGAGTATTTCAAAATTCAAACTATCCCGTTATTTTGTAAAGCATTCACTCGTGAACCTTTTATGTCTTTTTATATCTTTCTTGGTTTTACGAGTATTTTTTCTTGGATTTTTGTCACATGTAAGCTGGATGTAATTCTAAATTTTCAATGCCAGATCTTTACTGGTGAAAGTTTCTGTTGTTTTTTTCTTGTTGATGTTTTCTTTGCTAAGATTTGATTGTACTGCTGTTGGCTATGTTCTCTGCATGCTAAACACTTGATTGCATTCTTATATTTTGGATTATGAAGTATTTGTCCCTCATGATTTCTGTTTGTTGTTTAAGTTACTGAATTATTGTTTGATTTTAGGGATACCTAGAATAGCTAAGTTGGAGATTGAGGGAAGAGGTTTTCACACCAATTTATATGCTGTTCGAGGCGTTTACAGTGGAGGAAAAGAAGGAAAAAGTAGAATTCAATGGCTTAGATCGATGGTTGGTAGTCCTGATTTGATTTCCATTCCAGGTATGACAGCTTAAAGGGCATTAAATTGTTCGGTAAAATGATGGAATCTCACAAACAAAAATCTCATCATAAACATGTTCGTAGACAATATTCTCTTTTGTTTAGTTACATTAATGGTTTTGGGTTACACTTGAGTACAAGTGATGATATTGACGTAAACATGTATTTGACTTGAAAAATTATTTGATCTTTCAGGGGAGGTGGGAAGGATGTACGAAGCTAATGTGGATGATGTGGGGTACAGGTTGGTGGCAATTTATACTCCTGTGAGAGAAGATGGTGTTGAGGGGCAACCGGTGTCTGCCTCAACAGAGGCAACTGCAGTTGGTAACCACGAATTCCATCTGCTGCTTATTCTTTCCTTTTCACACTATTTATTTTAACCGTGTAAGCAAGTTATTGTTGATAAAAAAAATAAAAAAATTCCATCGAGATTTGAATATTTTCAGTCGTATAATTCTTCTGATTCTAGCCTAAACCTTAGAAGGAACCGTGGAACAATGCATGACCAAAAAAATACTAGTGTATGTGTGAAACATGTTTGATTAACTATTTGACTATATACTCTAATGAAATTTTGAGAAAGGAAAATAGGAAGCCTTAGGTTTGTTGAATCTAGGATTTGGTTCTGGCTATATCTAGGCTTAATTTTTAGGATGGCTTAGATTTATTTTTATTATGATTGATGGAAAACTATTTCATATGAAATTATTCTGTTTCTCATAGGAAATGATTAGCAATTAAAAGAAGGAAAGAATGTTCCTTGAATAGTAAATTGATGCTTGCAATAATTGAGTTTGCCATAATACTGATGAAATTGTTGATTTTGGGTTTGGTATGAATCATAGCATTTATCTTTCAATAACTGTTGAAGGTTGAGCTTTATGATTGGGTATTTAGGTGGGAGAGTAAGGGACTTTCCTGGAATTTTGCAAAATGAAAAGCTGTTGAACTTGAAAAGAAAAGAGTTTAAGGAAAATAAAGTGAAGAAATGCTTAGGGTTTTCTTTTTTAGTTTGTATATTTGCGAGCAGATTACTTATGCGTTGTTGGGGTTTATTATTTATAAACAATTTTTACTTGTCAGAACATATAATTTTAATTCAACAAATCAATGGATTAGCACTACTTGTAATTAAAAATGAATAAAGAAATTCCACGGTACTTGTAATTAAAAGGAGTGGGTATGAATTCTTAAGAGAATTTGAAAAAAATTGCACTAAATTGTATGTCAAATAAAATTTATAAAGAAAAATAAAGAAAAAGAGAGGAAGTGGCTTTGAGAAAAATGTCATAAGTAGAGAATATTATATGCATACATATAGCTAGTTTTCCATGTTTTTAAGGAGATTCTAAATAGGCAACTGATTAGTAGAATTATCATTGTTATAGGAGTGTGTTTACTAACAATAATAATAATAATTAATTTGATATTTATTTAAATACTAGTTTGTTATTAATCTTAATATTATTATCAATTAAAAAAATAAAAAGTTACTTACATATCCTACATGGGAGCACCAGAATTGAGGATAAAAACTTAAAGCTTATCCAAAAGCTTGAGATTTAATATATATAAATAGATAGATAGATACTCTTCTAAATTTGTTAGAAAACAAAATTGACGTGCCTTGCTCTTTTGGAGAAAGATTTAGAAAGTGCCTTAATTAAAAAAAAAAAAAATGGTTGAACTCAGCTGGACACCCATCTCATAAAATTTCTGATTTGTTCCCTGGCATATCAATCATGTGCCATGACACTGTGACCAAAGTTTAACTGAAACCTGCTAGGTTGTGGCTTGTTCTAGTCTGAATTAAAAAAAGAAAACTTCGTTTTTTGAACAAGAGGTCTGAAGGCTTTGGACTACACAATAGGAGGTATCCCTCTTACATCCTTAAATCCACTGTCCCTCCCGTTGCCTGGACTTGAGTACTCCAAGTAGAAATGGCTAGTCTTAACTGAGCGGTCCTCCAGGGACAAATTGCTGCAAACTTTAAGATACTGAAATAATGTATTGATCAAGAAATGAAATGTGTGCATTAAATTTGATTTATGACCAGACAAGATTTGACTTGCCAATTCTTTTGCCCCGCTCCAAGAGCGAACCTATGACAAACTTTGTGTGGTGTTTCCCGTCCATGTCATACCATTGTGTTGCTTATATTTTTTCTCACATCTGTATAATCTCTCAATTCTGTGATTGTCTGTCTTCTATTTTTCTAATTTTGATATGACTAACTTTCAGAGCCTGATGTTTTAAAAGAAGTTAAGCAGAAGCTTGAACTTGGATCTGTGAAATTTGAGGTGTGTATATTTTAAGTATTATGCTAAATTTAATTCCTTCTAAACTAGTCAATTGTTGCTGCGTTTCTTGTACATCTACACTTCTGCATTTGGTAAAACATGTATTTAAGGACGTGTTAACTTCAAGAAAAGAATAGTATCTCAAGAGTTTCTTGTATACTGTGTTCTTTTATTGGAGATTTTTCTCCCTCTTTACTGTTGAGTTGCAAAGGCTTAGTAAAGGTGCATTTTAAGTTATGCCACACATCTCATGTGCTGGAACTCTTTTAATTTGAGGGGAGAAAGACAGGAGGATGAAATCTGGACAACTTTTTTTTGTTGGCGGGGGGTGGGGTGGGGAGGTTGTTCTCTGTGAGAGTAAAAAGGGGGCATTGCCTGAATTACCATGTTTACTTTGGTTTTGATCAAATATGTTATTGCTCAACATGAAAGGAGCACTTGAAGTGGACAGTTGCAATAGTCTCAACTGTGCAAAGCAGTTCTCTTACACACACACACAAACACTTCTTTTACTACATGGTTCCTGAACTGACTGCAAGTCTTTGAATACAGGTATTATGTAACAAAGACTGTTCTCCAAAAAAGGTCTCTCCATTTCATTGCAATTTTGTGCTTAAAGTTGAGAATAGTAAAAACTAAACTAGCATTTTAATGTCATTGTTAATATTGCAGATTCTCAGAGAGGGTAGTCTTGAGAGAAGAATACTAGAGGTTAATAGAAAACGAGTGAAAGTTGTGAAGCCAGGTTCTAAGACTTCATTTCCAACAACTGAAATTCGTGGAAGTTATGCTCCTCCCTTTCATGTGAGTTTGTGTCAAAACTTCATTAGTTTTGTTTACATCCTGCTTAGTTTGTTCCGTAGCACACAGTATTGTTCCAAACTTGTTTGCTATCATGGTTTGAAGGAGGAATTCATTTAAGTTTTTCATTCAGTCAGATTGGGTACAGATTATAGATGCAATAAATAGATTGCATTTCCACACGTTTTGCAGATGATAGGATACAACCCTTTCAGGTGGAGGTTTTTTGTTTTCCAATAAACCATACTTTCTTGTTGTTATTTATCAAAATAGGGTACTTTTAATCTAGTCCAAGATAACTTTGTCATGTAGGGCTCACCTTGCTATATCATTCTTTTTCTTTCAATAACTAATAATGTGTTAATAAAATAAATGGTATCTTGAAAATTCATCCACCCTAGTTGATCTTGATACTCGTGTGCTTTTGGATGTCTATTAGAAGATTTAGTTAAAGACTGCGTAGGCCTGTAGAGTATCTATGCAATGATTTTGTGGATCAGTTGTAAGGACTAAGGAAGTTAATGATGGGATAGCTTTGAAGTTATGTGGTTATACATCTAAAGTTCATGTAGGGACTTTCGGTTATGAGGATTGTTAGGAATTCCGGCACTGAATGATAGATGGAAGCAAGAGAGAATAATTTTTTATTGAAAAAAAAAAGAAAAAGGAAAATGTTTCCATGTTTATTTTAAGGTTACTGGGAATCCAAGATCTGGAAGCAGTGTGTGTGTGTAAAAGTTCTGTTGTTTAAAACAAGATGTCGACCTCGTCATGTATATAAAAACCTAGGTTACAAACAAAATCAACTAGTCTAACGTAATGTGTATTGTATTATTTTTATTAATATCTTAGGAAAAAAAAAGATGACATGGATTGTCGAGGTAGAATCTACGTGCTTCAAAGTACCGCAGTTTGGTAAATAAATTTAGAAACACTTTATTATGGTAAAAAAATATTTAAAAAATTGTCCCTATTAAAAAAAAAAAAAAAAACTGATTCTAGGTGATGATGCATCTCATTTTATGTTGCCCTCTTCCCACATGACAAAAACAGTTTTTGTACTGAGTTTTAGCTTCATACACTTCTCTTTGCTATCTCAATAATACAGAAAAGCTAAGGCTAAGAGAATTTGCAGGTGGATCTTTTCCGAAGTGATCAGCATCGGCTTAGGATTGTTGTGGATAGTGAGAATGAAGTAGACCTGATGGTCAACTCCCGACATTTACGGGATGTCATCGTGCTTGTGATCCGAGGCTTTGCTCAACGATTCAATAGCACATCCCTCAATTCTCTGCTCAAAATAGAGACATAACTAACATGTAGAGTGACTGGTATTTATGCTGGCCTCCACTCTTATTCCTCCACGCTCATTTCTTATTCCTGTTTGTGGTGCTTTGGTTTCTTGGAGCCTCTTTGTGTGTACCTTGTGGTTTGCAGTAATGGAAGGACGAGGTGTTGAGAGATTTCATGCTTTAATCACAGTGTCAACTATGAAATCAAGCTATTTGAGAATACGATGTATGCTCTCTCTCTCTCTCTCTCTAACCCTTTTTGATATTAATGTATGGCTGGATGCGGGTTAGGCTTCACATATCTCCCGGGGAAAAACTTTTAGGTTGACACCCTCCACCATGAGCCTACTACTAACATGAAACATCTGGGACATCATGATGAAGTAGGAGAAATCGCTTAGATCACAGCATACTCCTTGAAACTTTCTTGAATTTGAGCCAAGATGAGATGATGACATGAAAATTAAATCCACTTTGTCATCTAAACCAGCACAGAAAGGATTAAGTTCAGCCAGATTTTGCAAATTCACAGGGCTCTGACATTATCGAGAAGAAGCCTAGAAGCTAGTCTCCAGGACACTTAAGGGTTTTCATCACATGCATCTTCTTCCCATTCAGTTGCACTCCCCGAGACATTACTTTCCCAGGAATTCTTGTTGACTGATGAGACACTGTCATCCAGTGAATAACTTGAGCCCTGATCTTCAAGATGACTCACTGTTTCCCACCCACTCTCGTCTTCCCCAACGTCACCATTCTGATTGATAAAGGCTTCTGAGTGTCCATGGCTGTCAATCTTGTTAATCATATCGGCTTCAGGGCTCACGGTGCAATTTTTAGCTCCATTGCTGTCACGAATGTAAGCAATGCATGGTTCAATCTCCCCATCATTCATTTCGCCAAAGTCGACATCATCCTGAATACGTAAATAAAGTGTTTAATATAGAAATAAATAAAGAGTTGAGTTGGTGGTGTGAAAACAGAGTTTTAAAACGTTTATTAATCCCACACATAAACAATATCTTCAAAAAATACAACTAGGTATTTTAAACCTTTAAAAACATAAGAAGAAAAGACCTTCAGGATACAAGAAAATATGATTATTATTATTTTATTATTCTCTGTGTAATAACATCTCTTAATGAAATAATTATATTTTAAGTTAAATTAAATAGGTGATATTTAGTTTTATCTCAACAATTATAAATATTAAAATCAATTGTAAAAATCAAAGAAATTAATCTTGCTAGTATATTAAGTTTCAAGTGTCAAATGTCATTTTTGATATTATAAATATCCATATAATAGCATTAGAAAACCTCCTAGAACAACTCATCAATTATAACTATCACTTGATTTATTACATAATAGAAACCCACACTTATAAACACTTAGGAGGAAGTGTTTATTTTCAATGTGGGATATACATCTTTTCCATGTTTATTCATTTACAAATTATACCAACAATCCCTACTAGTTTGTAATAAATATCTTTTCATTTGATTGAATTATGCTTACAAGAAGGTATTTTGCAATCTAAACCTTTAATTGATGTTCGTATATTAAACCAAAATTTTTATTGTAGAATCAAAGATATTACACACATAATATTCTCTAAACTCTTAA
The DNA here is from genome assembly GCA_018804465.1 of Populus tomentosa. NCBI lineage: Eukaryota > Viridiplantae > Streptophyta > Magnoliopsida > Malpighiales > Salicaceae > Populus > Populus tomentosa. Next base: position 34,550,278 of record CM031969.1, read on the forward strand.
AAAGTTTATAATTGTTTAACAATATTATGGCCATGTGCTAAAATCTTATTTTTTTATGAATATTTACAAGAAAAAAAACCCAACTCTTGTAAAAAACAGCATCACTTATATATTCATATAGGTGGAGTTATGCATCTCTCTATTACATTAGAATCAAACTTTAAGTTTCATTAAGAGCCTACACCCATCCTCCTTTATGTAATGGAACGCAATGAATACTATTAAAATAAGGTTCAAAATTAATTATCAATGTCCAATAGATACTAAACAATAACATGTTATTACTCATTAAACTTAGAGATAAGCTTCTTGATAATTCAAAATTGAATTCCTATTACTGGTATCTTTAATAACAGGTTTCAACCCCATTTCACTAGTTATTTTCCTTATCATGTCTCTAGATGGTTTTTTTATAAGCGGATCTGTTAAATTATTCATAAATTTAACATAGACAATGGTGCTTACTCACATTTTTAATCAACTCTCGAATATATCTATATTAAATGCTTATATGTCTTGATTTACCATTATAAATGCTACCGTAAGCTTAAGGCATAGTTGCTTCACTATTACAGTATAAACAAATAGCTTACATAGGTTGTTACCACAACTTAATATCTAACAATATATTTCTTAACCATTCTACTTTTTTACCTGCAGTAGCGATAACAATCAATTTCATGGACTTGATCCATGATTGACTTGTTGTCTATATTCTCATACTCAAAAAATTTTAAAGTAAAAAAATGATCAGAACCTGATTTTTCCTACTTGTAATGTCTCCATGGTAACCAAATTTCTTTTGGCAACTTTAATTTTGAAAAGATGTCATTTAGAATATGCCCTCAGCAAAGCACTTCATTTTCCTCATGTTTCAGTCTTCCAGTCTTAACACCAACAAATTCATCTTCTTGTGGTTCAGGCAGTGCAAGCAGGTTTGGGTCAAGAATGTAGTAAATCTTTCACGAAGTAAGTATGAACACTATCATGTCCATATACCTTGTCTAATTCGTACCATCAAAACGATCAAGTTGAATTTGAAATCCTTAACAACCCTGACGCTTGAATTCAAATTTGTCTTCATCATAAAAACACCTTAAAATTTTAAATAAATAGTTTCATATGAAACCAAATAAAGAGTTGGCTTATAGGTGTATAAACTCTATTTTTAAGGTGTTTATTTATCTCACACAAAGATAACACTTCTAGAATACAACTAAACCCTTTAAACCTCTAAAAGAATGAAAAAGGAAAACAAATGAAAGAAAATATGTTTTTTTTATATGTTTGTTCTCTGTGTAGTAACATGCACATTAAACTTGAAATATTTTGTTTGTTAATATTATGACTATTAATGAAACTATATAATTGTTAATGAAACAATTATGTTTAAAATTAAACCGAATAATTGTTATTTAGTTTTATCCAATAGTCACAAATGTCAAAATTAATTACAAAAATCAAAGAAATTAATTCAAAAAACTAAATTAATCTTACTGACATATTTAGTTCCACGTTTAAAGTGCTACTTTTGTTAGTACTATACTTGTTAGAAAATTAAATCTGAACAATATTAAACATGAAAAGCCTTATAGACTTCAATGGTTGAATAATTATAGAGAAAAATGAGTTACTAAGCAGGTTTTAGTTTCATTTTTCATTGAAAAATATAAGGATGAGGTGTTGTGTGATGTTGTGTCTATTTATGCTACTCATTTATTGTTAGGAAGATCTTGACAATTTGATAGAAAAACTAAGCATGATGGGTTTAATAACATATATTCTCTTGAAAGAGATGGGAAGACACTTACACTTATACCATTTTCTTCTAAACAAGTGTATGAAGACAAATCAAAATTGAAAAGAAAAAAAAAAAGATCAACCATATGATGATGTGATGAAGAGTGAAAATAAAGTGAGTCAAGAGAGAAGAATGTTTGATTCAGCCAAAATAAGAATTAGTAGGGATTTAGATGAGAGAGGAGAAAAGAAAGAAGGGGAGAGAAAAAAAAAAGAGTATGGAAGAAAAATAAAGAAACATGTTAGTTTTATGCTAAAGGAAGTCAAATTAAAAATGCTTATGATTTTACTTATGTATAAGAAGACATTTTAACTCCAATGACCTTGATCATTATCTTCCTAGTATTTTTGTTTTTTTATTACAAAATTTCAAGGATATATTTTGTAATGAGATTTCTAATGGGTTGCCACGTATTAGGGGAATTAAAAACCAAATTGATCTTGTACTTGAAATATATATACCTAATCGACTAGCCTATAGAAGCAATTTTTAAAAGATAAAGAAACTTGAAAGAAAAGTGGAAGACTTAATGATAAAAGGGTGCATCAGAAGAAACATAATTCCATGTACAATTCCAGTGTTATTAATACCCAAAAAGAATGGGACTTGGAGGATGTAGCCATCAATAATATTACATAAAAAAAGCTCATAGCTTATTTTAGCGAAAAACTCAATAGTGCAATATTGAATTATCCTACTTATGATAAAGAGTTTTATGTTTTTGTAAGAACTTTGAAAATTTAGCAACATTACTTATGACAGAGTTTGTGATCCATATCGATCATAAGTCATTAAAACATCTTAAAATTCAAAGGAAGTTGAATCATTGGTATGTTAAGGGGGTTAATCCTGATAACAATAGAAAATCATAAGTAGTAAAGACTCTCAATAAGAATGTAAGGTGGGAAAAAAAAAAAGCACTATACATTCAAAGCTAATAAAAAGAAAAATAAGGTTATTGTTTAACCAGATGATTGGGTTTGAATGTGTATGTAAAAAGATAGATTTACTGGAAAAAAAATATTTAAATCGATGCTAATAGAAGATAGATCATTCTAAATCCTTGAAAGAATTAATGATAATGCTACTTTCAATATTTCTAATCTCTTTTTGTTTGATGCAGGTGACAATTCATGGACAAATCTTTTTAAAGAGAAATGAGATGATATGGTCAAGACTACACCAAAAAATCCATTGCAAATTCTAGTTGAGTCAATTACAAGATCAAGGGTAAAGAAGTTCAAATATGCATTTAATGAGCTTATTTAGAGTATTTGGGCTAAAGTGAATTTCAATAAGATTACAACTTCAACAAGTGATGATCAAATCTTAGTCAATCTAGTCTATGTGCAAGAAGGGCCTGATTTATCTATAATATAAGCCTAATTATTTTGTAATGGTGGGTAATTAATTTTGGTATTAGAGGTGGTTTGGGGCTTATTTTTTTCAATATACAATTTTACTCTAACAAGTATATTTGTTTATTCGATTGTTGGATCGAACTGAAATTTTACCAAATATTTTTGGAGGTCTTGTTTTATATTGAGTTAAAATTTTAGACAATTAAACATCAGAAATGCCTTATTATAAATTCCATAAGATATTGTGCGAGAATTACATTAAGTTTCTAGTTGATTTATGATTATTTTTTCTATTTTATTTAAAACTGTTTTATTATTTTTCCATCATTGTTTGAGACTTTTTACTTATTATAAATATGGCTATTTATCTTGTATTTATATTTTTAAGTACAAATTTTGATTTCAACAATTATTATTGTGTGTGAGAGATTTTACTAATATTTTTTTGTTTTTCATTAAACTACTTTAACTTATCGAAGAATTAACCAGGCTTCATAATATCTTATATACTTTTTGTTTGCATATTTTTATATGCATTTGGGCGGAGGTTTGGTTACTGTAGTCTTGGTGTCTCAGTACAAGTTATCATTGTGTCATACTCAATTCCAAACATAATCTTAACTTTTTTAGAAAGAGTCAATTTCATTATGGATTTTTTTATCTTTATATTCACAAAGTTCACATCACAAGGCTATAACATAGGATTTACAAGCTTATAATAGCCTAACCTATCGATCATATCTCAAACTTTAGTTACACTTTGAGTCTTTTCAAGAGTTATAGTCTAGCTAGGACTCATGGAATAAATCTTAATCTTATTAAGATTCTAATTTTATGGACAAAACTAGACATCTAGTCATAGTAGGATTCTAAACTCTAATCTCATTAAGATTAGTTTTGAGTCCAAATCTCATTAGTACTAGTATAGAGTCCAAATCTTATTAGGACTTTGGGAGAGTTCTAGTCTCATTAAAACTTTAATAAGAAATATTTTATTACTTATACTACATTAATATTCAATTTCTTTTGTATGTGTGACCCTATAGGCTTTCAATCATGTTTGTAGTAAGGCTTTATTATAGTCCTAGTATAAATACGATTGTTTTATTCTTTCAATCAAATATAATATGAATACATTTATACATGTATCTTGTTTCATTGAATCAAGTGAATGAGCTAGCACTCTGTCATGACACTCAAAATGATTAGAAACAATCAATCAAGACTTCTTTCAACCTTTTCTATATATGGTTACCATATAATTCAACCTCTTTATCATACAATGTCATGAATTGACCTAGGGCTTTAAATATGTATGCTTTATATAACCACTTCTTATTCTATTCTCATTTCCTAGTAGATAAACTTTATATGGAATATGATTTTATAAATCTTCTAAAATCATACACTTAATGATAGTTAATGACATTAACTTCCTTTACTAAAAGTGAGAAATCCTATATTAGTTATTCATAAACCTCCATATGTCTTAGTGTATACTCAATCACTATTGTATGTGCAACCCTTTAGAGTCCACCCTAAAAGTGTCAAAGTAAACGGTTCTCCATACAAGATAATATAATAACATCAAGTCAAAGGATCAGTTGCACTCATCTCAACGAGATTCTTATACACTAGGTAAATACAAAATGGTTCTTATATAGGTCACATCCAATAAACTTTTTCCCTAACAAACATCTATACACTATACTTAGTATCATTATACTATACAAGTGAGATTCTCTTGTGTGATCATATGATCAAGATCTAGTGCATACCACTCTTATTGCTTATATTGATGTCTAATCTTGATAAAGCTATATAAACTTATTTATTAAATTTCATTATTCAAAATATGTGAGATATTTCTCACACCAAATATCATACATATATCACTATATAGACTTTTATTAAATAATTAAGTACATAATGTAATTAAAATAAACTTAAACAATTGGTAAATATCAAATGGGTCATCATATAAGCCATGTTTGATGAATACATTTTATAATAAGTATTTACATATTATTCTTAGTATCAACGTGCTATGAAAGTGAGAATATCCACTATCATTCAATGATAAAGATCTAATACATATCATGATCACCTCTTTTATTAATATTTAGTCTTAATAGAGCTATGACCAAAGACACTTAATAAATTATAAATATTATAGATAGAAAACATAACAAGTACACATTAACAATTTTTTTAATTCTTTGGCATTTTCTTTTTTACAAACCGAATATTGGTACATATAGCCTTGAGAATGTGAAATGGGACACCTTTGAAATTTTAAAAGAAAATATAAACATAATGGTCAAGGTATACAAAGTATGGTTTAGCAAAAAAGACAGCTATCTCATTCTTGTTTGTAAATACATTTATAATCTTAAATAACTATCAAATGGCCTAATGATTCCAAAAGAAAAAAAAAAAGACAACAACACTTTATACAACTCAAATATGAAATAGTTAACTATATGATTGATTTTAAAGACACAAGTCCAATTAATAATCAATCCAAAGAAAAGCATTAAAATATGGCTAAACATTGTTAAAATAAAACAAGGAGATGTAAATGGTTTATCCACCCCAAAACTTAAACTAAGAATTGTCCACAATGTAGAAAAAAAAAAAAAGATAAAAGAGCAACTTCTAGATTTAATTTCTAAAAATAATGGTTAAAATGCTTATGAAGCTCCTCCAAACTTGAACAAACCTAGAACTAGAAAATAAAAATGCAAGTAATAAGAAAAGAAAAAATAGAAAAACAAAATGAAGGAATTTAAGAAACTTGGGTTGCCTCCTAGGAAGTTTTAGTTTATAGCCTGTAGTTAGAGTTTCTTTGGTTATCATTTAGTGTTGATGAGTTTAATGGAGTGCTTGTGTTTGTTGAAATCTCTATCCATATAAAATTTTAACCATTGTCCATTTACATTATATATGCCCATCATTTTCTAGTACACTTCAACCATGTCGTAAAGAGATGTGTGGGTCGTAATGAATTATCAAGACCATCTTGAGTGTAACTTACTAGGAAAAGGTTGAAGACAAGAATAGTAAAGAACTACCACCCAAAAGCAAATTCACGTCTTATTAAATTGATAATAAATTAAATTGATTAATTTATTTAATTATATTCTTATTTAGAATTATGATTTATATTTGGATCAACATATTATATACCTAATAGGTTATACACATTAAGAATTAGTGATAAGAAATTAAAATGAGATCAAGTATGACTTGATTGTAAATAAGTTTTAGAATTGAGAACTACAATGTAATTTATAGAAGTGATTACAATTCTTGACCAAGAAAAATCAAGTAAGGACTTAATTGCATAAATTTCTAAAAATACTTAGAAATAATATATGTAATACTTTTCAAAGGACAATGTGATATTTTTCTATTAATATGGTAATCTTTTTTTTTCTACACTAGAATGTTATGCCTCATAATTTTCTCAATATACACATTGAACACACTTTAAACATTAGATACACTTATATAGATAAGCATAGTAGAGAAAATAAAGAGATAAAACTAAAATTATAGCAATCTCTCTCTTGTAAACGGGTTTTAAAAGATTTCTAATTTAGTGATTTATAGAAATTATTATTAGAGGTCGGATAATTACATGTTTTATGATTTGCAACAACTTTGCATTGAAAAGTTGATTAAACTCTAAAAGGAAGAATAGTTTTTTAAGGAATCTTCGCACAAATCCTAAATGATCATAAATTGTCTAACAGGATCCTTGAGATTCTCAAAGTTTTTTAAAAATATTATTTTTGCTATGTTTATAAATTTTAAGAAACCCAACAAATTATTTATTTATAAAATATTTTAATTGAATCTATACACATATTTGCCCACAACTTTCACTATTCTTTCATAATCTCAAAATATGGTTAACCATGCTGTAAATTTGATCTAATTATTTGTTGTTTCATAATAGCCCAACCTGATGGCAATGTCAAATAAAATAGCTTTTACCTAGCTTTTACCTATCTAAATGCATCAGTTTGCCATGCCCAGTACAGTAAGGAAAAGATATGGAAAGAAGTAAGCTTAATTTCCCTTTTGTTTTGTATCTAATTCATAGAGGAAAATGAGTTATTTGTTGCATATATAAAAACTCAAAACAACAAAAGTTTTTTATCATATTTTTTTTTTATGAATTACAAGAGTTTGTTGGCTTTCTCAAAAATATTTTGATTATATCTTTTAGATGGATAGAATAGATGATCTATCTTATTAAGAGCCAGTTTGGAAGTGTGTTTATTTTTCAAAGTGCTTTTTGTGCTAAAATACATCAAAATAATATTTTTTTTATTTTTAAAAATTATTTTTTAAACCAGTACATCAAAACGATCCAAAACATACTAAAAAATTATTTTTTAGCAAAAAAAAAAAATAATTTTTTAAAAAAACACAAGTACAACAGTATTTTTAAATACTGTATAATATCGTGTATGTCATATCTTATTCGGAAATAGAGGTGTGAGCATAATTCTTGGTTGTTATTATAGAAAAGGGAAAATATTTGATAATGGTGGTAGCAAGAAGAAGAAGAAATGTCTAGAAATAGAGTTGTGTGTGATTGTTGATTGATTTTGGGAACACAACATAGTTGCAAAAATGGTGGTAGTTACAAATGTGATGGCAAGAAAGAAAAGATAGGAAAGAAGATGATCCTATTTAATTTAATTTGCAGTTGTGAATTGCTTATAGTTGAGGATTTATATTTAATTCTTTAACCTTGAGAGTTTTTTAGTTGTTAATTTAATTATAATGGCAATTCTGTGATATATTTTAAACTTGTTTGTTGAATGAATTTGCAACGCTAAACCTAGTATGTAAAGTATATTTTTTTACACTACGGAGGCAAAATAAAACCTTGTTCAAATGTCAGAAGGATCAAAATTATTTTGAAAAATCCACACAAATCAAGTGGACTGAACCCCACCGAATAAAAAAAAAAATACTCACTCGCATCGAGTAAGATATAATCCACAAAAAATAAAAAGCTCTTTAAGAGTTCCCCCGCATTATTTCTCCATCAATCTTTGATGCTGATCTCCTTGCCCCTTTTGTTGATTTTGGTGTTGGAACGATCGTTTGCAAAACCCAGAAACAATTATTTGAATAAATCATAGCAACAGAAGGATTGTAGGGCCTAGGAAATTATAGAAAGAAGGAACTTTTTTTATAGGAATATGAACTGTAAGGATCGTGCCAACGGCAGCGCCAGCGTCTAGCCCTGTATTCCCTGCTTTTTATCTCTTTATGCTTCGCATCCCCGCCAGGGCCGTGTATAATGTTCATCCTCTATAGACATCGCTAGATATCTAATCACCATTCTACTCATTTAGTTATACACCAATTTATATATATTTGACATGTCAGCCTAAAAAATTGTAAGGAAAAAGAAAACAGTACAAAAAATCATTTCTCCATACATTTTTATGCCCCAAAAGGTGTTGAAAAAAACAGAGTCCACAGTTAAATCACATTCCAGTGAAGGCTGATGAGAGATGGAGGAAGCGCATGTTCTCCTGTAGGCCTTTCTGATTGGTTATGATCCGGATCGAGTACGCCTTCTGTTAGTGATCAGAGCCAGGCGTAGCATCATCTCCGGAACCTCGGCGCTTCTTCTTTCCCTCCCCGTGCCTTGACCGTCTTGGTGCCTCATCCTCACTTTCACTCTCATCATTTCTGATGCTATTTACAGCACCAAATTGATCTTCATGGGAAGCCTTTAATGTTTCCTGCAGGTATTTTCTCTCGTCATTTGATTCCCCAGCTGCACCCCTGACCACATCTGATTCTACACTATGCCTGTCATTTCGATCATTTGCAGCCGCTCTCTGGTCTCTCTTAACAGACCGGCTGTTGTTCTGGGAGGATGGCGCAGGAAACGGTGCAAACATGCCACCTGGCCGAGGACCTCGGAGAAGATTTGATGGAGTGGGACCCACCCCCCCGATAAAGGGAGCACGTCCTGGACCCATCATCATCCCAAATCCACCAGCTGGAAACACAGCCGCCGGTTGGGAAGGCCGCCCAGGAAACATCATACCAGATGCAGCACCAGTAAAATCACCAGAAAACCTAGGACCATATGGGGGGAATCCACGAGATGCCACACCAAAGAGATCTGGCATTCCGAAGCTATCGGGTGTAACAGCTCCATAAGAAAACCCGTCAGCACCCATCATCATGGGGGGGAAACCTCTGATGCCAGGGATGGGTCTAGCCCCACGGGCCATTGGATTGTGAGAAGGCCACATCATTCCTCTACCTCTCCCCCTGCCTTGAGCTGCTGGTCCAAGAGGCTGCCCAAAGGACTCGTCCTCCTCTTCACTTTCTTCTTCTTCCTCTTCTTCATTGTCCTCAAAGGGGACAATGTCAGGGTTCTCACCACCACTGTCAGGATTGACTCCCTTTTCCTTTTCCTCTTCTCGTTTTGCTTCTGCTGCAAGTGAGACTGCCTGCATCCCAGAAGGAACATTATTTAGATACATTTAGTTCATTGCATTCCATAATTTGGAGAGTTGCACCCTAGGATCCAATGCAATATTGGGTCTGGCAAGGCCACCCATTAAGCATACTGGTTTCATCAATACAAAAAATAGTTCTACAAAGGAAATGTTTTTGGATCTGAGCTAATGGATCCCCACCTCCCTAAACCCTCAGCACAACCACAGAATACTAAATGTACAAAATCAAAGACGAGAAATAAATGGAAGGAGCTGACGTCCACAATTGAGATAATATATACAACATAAAAGAAGAAAAAGGAAAACTGATGCTAACTTGTTCCTGAAATCTTGAATACTAGGATTAATAACCTTGAGCAGCTGCAGGGTCTGACATTTTTACTCAAGTTTGTAAACATTTAAAACCACAAAAGTCATTCATGAAAAGTGAAAGAAAACTGGAAAAGAGAAACTTTTGTTTGCTTTAATAGTTATTTAACATTAGGGAGCCTCACTGAAATCTTTTGGAAACTATATGGGTGATAGTTACAAATTTTAAACTATTAATGCCAAAGTGAAATATCATTAAATTAGCAAGGACTAAAATATAGTAGATCCACCTGGTTAACTATTTGTGCCAAATTATTATTATTATTATTATTGGATACACTAAAAACCTGCACCTATCACACCTAGTTCGCTATAGAGCATCACATAAATGGAACAATAATGTGAAGAAACTGCATCACCAACAATCCAAAGGCACACCATTTACGTTTGTGAAAATCCACTAAGTTGATAGCAAACCTACCCTTTTATCATACAAATCATTCAAGAAATAACCATAACTCTGGCATCTAAACTTGATTGAATTTTGCACTGAGTTCCTCTTTTTTAAATGTCTTCTATCCCAGTTCTTGTAGATTTCTCAAAACAATCAATACAATATATTTGTTCCAGAAATTTGATCCCTTATGTAGCAATGGTTTATATACCCTTGAAAGGGCATTTATAGAAAAATGTGCTTGATTGATCATTTTTCAAAATCTACAACTAAAAACGAAAATATTTAAGAAAACTATAATAGAAAACGTTGTTCAAGTACAAATACTATATGGTGGTCATCTCAATCATGCAAAAAAGCAACATCCTCCATCCCATGTTAAAACCTATTTTGGTTGGTAAGCTGTGAACCTAATATCTTGTCTAATTTCACATGATCCCTTACCAATTGGGGAACAACCCAATATACATGTTTACATGCATCTACATGACTGTAACTTCTATTGTATGTTCTCATATTTTGTTACCACATTCTAAATGCAGGGCAAATGGACAATAAACTTTTTTAAGATAATCAAGAGCAAAATCTTCAAAATGTGACTGCATTTAATTGCAAAAAAAAAAACAGGGCAACAGCACAACACATCATTCTTTTTTTCAATCTCTATCTCATTTTCAATTTTCTGAATTGTACAAGTACTTCTTGATCTAATTCACCGTGTTTAGAAGAAAGAACAAAACCATGGAACAAGCATACCATAAGTTCACTATCTGGCTCCAGATAAAGTAAGGACGCCAACTGCTCGCCAATAGAGGGTTCTAGCTCTTGACAATCTCTACTAATCTGCGTTCATGAAAAGTACAAATATTGCTTGGAATAAGCAAACACACTATAGCATCAATGAAGAATTGAAAAGACTAGCTGGACTAATATTAGGACTTGACTACAGCTTGTAGCTCCAATAAGTGAAATTTCAACCAAGAAAACAATCATAACAAAATAAATGCACTGAAATCATATTGATATAAATGATTTCAAATGTGGAGATCAATTATCAGAGGTACTTACATTTCTTGATGATTGCACTAATGCAAAAATAACAATGATAACAGTAATAATTCACTATTACACCGTTCGAGCAGTAGAAGTAGAAGGCCTTTTGTATGTTTTTTTGTCTTAATTCCATTAATAATTTCACACAAGTTTCATGCATTCTACATAGGGATTTTTGCCCATGCTAACAAATCAAAGAGTAAATTGCCACACTTGATCCAATATGTAAAACTGGCAGCTGTACCATTGCATTCAGGCATTTGTGTTAAGTTATGAGCGCCATGACTTGCTGATATGGTGCCTTAGGGTACTCAATTCAACATATCAAATTAATTAGATTTTGCCAGGCCTAAACACAACCCCTTTCATGGTGCAATTGGCAGTGGTTTCTAAGGCATTCTATGACTGGTTATAATGCTGAAGCATTGATTTCATACATGGTTGATGAAAAGGAACATCGTTGGGAACTTGAATAGGCATTTAACGGTAATTCTGTAATTTTTTAAATAACCTACAAAACCATTCTGGTAACTCAAAACATTGCTACTTTTACTTGTGGTCCCTTTGGTGATTCCATATTATGCGACATGATTCCTGTGCAAGTCCCTCACATTCTTGGTTGATCTTGTCTTTGAGATCAACATGTGGACTTCTCTCTGGGAAAGAAAATGGTTTTCAGGCCAATGAGTTAACTTGACATCGAAATTACAAGGGCATTGATGACAATATGCATCTCTGGTGTTTTTCCAAGTAGCTAGCCAAAATCAAATGTGATTTTTTCTGTATAGCAAGAGAAATGTTAAAATCAGTTGCTGTCCCTTTCTCCATGTTGATCCTAGAGGAAACTAGGTGGTTGTCAGATTTTTCTGATGTTGCACCTGTTAGCTACCAAATGAGTTGCATCCTTTGCCTCTAATTCCAGGGTCTTGAAAGCCTAATCTTCCAGCCTATGAAAGAATCCTTGTGACATGCCAAGCTTATAAGGCACATAGATGAACTGTTGTCCAGCTCCAAAGAATTGTTTCAAGAATTAATGCATTGCTGTCCTAGCTTAGCTTGCACCCAAAAAAAACTATGCTTTTTGGTGCATCTAAGACATACCATAAACAAGATTATCCACCATTTAATTGACATGTTGGATCTATGGCTACTTCTACAATCTTTCCAAATATAGATTTGAAAAGTGGGTATTCGGTATCATCAAATACTCATCAGACTTGAAAGTATCCTAAAGGTATCGATATATAAAGCTTCATTCAAAGAGTGAAGGTCCTTGTATGATTCTAAAGAAAATTAGCGACAATGCTTATGTCCTATAAGTAACAACAGAACACCACGCATTTAAGAGAGGTGACCAAGGTTGTGTCAATGCATCTAAACATCATGTGGCATATTATCATCAGGAGGTGTGATCCAGGTTCAAAAATGTCCTTTGGACACAATCAGCTGTTAAGAGCTGTATGGTAGCTCGTTTGTTCTCAAGTGAACATATCAAATCCATAAGAGTTTGCCCGGCCAAAAAAACAGTCCATGTGATGGAATACACTGGCAGCAATCTCTTAAGGCATTTAGAAGGGCATTCTAGGACTGTAACTGATGCACAAGCATTGTGGTGTAGAACCCCCAATGAGAACACAAAACCAGAGAACTAATTCTCAACGAGAAGCTTAGTTTTAGTCTGATAATTAATATTCAACATTCTCTTAATATCTAGGTAGGGTGCTCATTTATATTGATAGGCACCATACCATATAAATAAGAAAACCTATTACAGTCCTAATACAATAAGAAACTAAAATAATCTAAATTCCTATTTTAACTTCTAAATAATAAATACTAATATTCCTACATAATACTCAGAAAGTCCAAAATAATCATACAACATTAATATTCCTAAACAATCACATATTAATTCCTGTAGTTGGGAACTTGAACTTATTTGGTAAGGCAGATTTCTTAGAATCCAATTTCATGAACTTATTACTCAAAAGTTCATTCTTTATCAGATAAGAGCAGAAAAATGCAAGTCCTCACAAACATAGTATACACAATATATCTTTTCATGCAAGGGGATAGAAGAAGAACAAAAAAATAAATAGACGAAGACCAAAGACAGTACCTTCACCGGCAAGTTCTCATTGAATGGGTTTCTCAAGTGGCGAGTTTTGTGGAAGGACAGTTCACACAACTTCAAAAGGAAAATTGCAATTAGCTATGTCATATATTTGTGCTATTTAAACATACACAAAAACTAATGTATCAAGATTTTTTATAATTTTAATGGCTATCCCCAGATTTTGAATTCTCACATTCAATAACAAGCATCTAATCCACATAATCTGTCATGATAATATGAAATTGAAAAGCAGCAGCAGTCAGTTTTTGTTTTTCTGCTAGCCATAATATAACATTTGGAGAAAGGATAGTTGTGAATTCAAAACAAATCATATTCCATATGTTACAGTTCACATGGAGAAGCCACCAAAATCATGAGCAAGGCCACTCAGGAGTCAGGACTCTGCACAAAAATAAATAATGCATGATGACTTTGAGGAATCTAGTTTTCCCTACAATCCATTGTTGCTTTTCTAATTAAAGCAGCCTCCAAGTCAAGTTAAAAAATACAGTACCTTTATATACATTTCAAGATATATATTTTGTCAGATTTTCATCAAAGAACCAGTCTAAATTAGTTAGTGTTACCGAAGTAATTGATACCCCTTTTGAAGATATTGCCTGTGCCAGGTTTAATAGCACATTTTTTTACCCCTCTAATGTTATTTTTTTATGGATTTTGTCTCTCAATGAATTTTTTATGAATTCTCCTTTCTAGTATAAGTTTCATAAGGTTGTTTACCTCACATCCAGTTCTATTGTATTTGATACCGCATGTAAAAAAATCAATTCATCAAGGCATAAGAAAATTACACGTGAAAATTTAACAAATGGTCAAAAAGTTTCTAAAAAAAAGTGAAGGGGGATAAAGAAAAGGCCCAAATTTGAATAGTAAAGAAATTGAATTAAAATTTTAGGAATAAAGGTTGTATACTTTGCCCAATATTTTTAATTTAATTTCTTCAATAACATTTAAAATAATTTGTAAATATTAATTTAATTTTTACTTTTAAAAAATCCAACCTTTGTTTTAAATTTGAGGAAAAAAGATATTAATTGGAACCTGGAACCTGGAACCTGTCCCACATATTAATTAATTTGTATCACTTTTCTTTAATCTAAAACCTTAAATCTCCAATTTT